>APFE031448696.1:108940-126206 GCA_000404065.3 Pinus taeda | reverse complement strand
CAAAGCTGGTTAAAGGACAGGGATTGGCAAAGTTAATGGCTGAATCAAACTTGCACGCCTTGGACATAAATCTGATCGCTGCTATGTCTGATGAGAATGAGGAAGGATCGTCAGTTCAGGTATCTGAAATGTTTTCTCTTTCTCCGTGGTATTCAGATATCATATATGTGCTTAAAAATTTGTCACCACCGCCCGGCATGACTAGAAACAAAGTGAGAACACTCAAATTGAAGGCTACCAACTTTTGCATTCTAAATTCTGCACTGTATTGGAAATATCCTGATGGCGTTTTGTTAAATTGTTTGGTGGAAAAGGAAGCAAAGAAGGTCATGGAGGACTGCCACCAAGGAGACTGTGGTGGTCACCTTTTTTGGAAATCAACAACAAATAAAATTCTGAGAGCGGGGTACCATTGGCCGACATTGTTTGCTGATGTATATAAGATGGTCAAGAGCTGTCAAAAGTGTCCGATTTTCGAAGGACGGTAGAAGTTACAACCTTTACCACTTAAGCCCATTGAGGTGAGTGCCCCTTTTCAGCAATGGGGGTTGGATTTCATTGGTGAAATTCATCCCGCTTCTTCTGGTCAGCACAGATGGATCCTCACAGCGACAGATTATTTCATGAAATGGATCGAGGCAATTCCCACTAGACAAGCTACAGATGTGGTAATCATTTCATTCCTTGAAAATAACATCGTGTCTCGCTTTGGTTGCCCGAATAAGTTAATCACTGATAATGCAGCAGCTTTCAAATCTAAAAGGATGGTCGTGTTTTGTCATAAATATCATATCATTTTGGGTCACTCAACTACCTATCATCCGCAAGGCAATGGATTGGTGGAGTCTTCGAACAAATCATTGGTCAACATCATCAAGAAGATGCTGGAAATAAATAAGAAGAGCTGGCATAAGAGGTTGGTCAATGCACTTTGGGCAGATCGGGTTAGTTAGAAGAAATCCATTGGTACGTCACCGTTTGAGCTTGTTTATGGAGTTGATACAGTATTTCCTACCTCTCTCGCTGCCCCGGTAGTCAAACTTCTTCACGAGGCCGGTAGTGAAGAAGATCCCATGCAGAGAAGGTTGAATCAAATGGTCCACTTGCAGCAGACCAGAGAAGAAGTTTCCAAGAACACATCCAAATTGCAGGAGAAGATCAAGAAAATTTATGACAGAAAAGCAAAGGCAGACAAATTTCAGTTGGATGATGTGGTGCTGAAGTGGGATGCAAGGAATGAGGAAAAATGTAAGCACGGTAAGTTCGAGAACCTCTGGAAAGGTCCCTTCAATATTGTAGCATATCGGGGTTAGAATGCTTTTCTTCTGAAGGAAATGAATGGGGAAGATTGTCCAGGAGGGCCGATCAATGGTCGGCTGCTCAAGCGGTACCATTTCTGAGTTATTAACGTTGCTTCCATTGTCATTGTAAATACCATTTTTATTTCAATTTGGTTTGAGTTTGTCAAGTTAGTCTTCAAGTCATTTCAATGTCAAATTTGAGTAAGTTTTTTGGTCATTTTAGTTCATAAATGAGTCATAGTCTTGTGTTTTTTATCAAAATAATGATTCCATAGCCCAATGGACAAAGGCACTGTCTAGCTCTTCCAAGATCTGTTGTTCTTGGCACCTCCAAGGAGCTACCATCCCCCATTGGAGCCAATGTTAGAATCGGTCTTGTCAGTCCTCCGTCAGAGATCAAAACTCTTTATGCATTTCATTTTTAGGAGTCCCGCTCCATTCACTCAGCTGCATTCCGCTAGGGGCATGCCAATAATCTGACGGAAAAGGTCTTGTTAGTCAGTCCCCCTCATGTATGGCACCTGCTGGCTCAGGTCTTTTGTCGAGGTTCACTAAAGTCCATGACAGTCAATGTTCGATCTTTTAATGAACGAGAGTCATTTTCAGTCATTAGGTCTAGGGATCAGATAAATTGGTCTTCAACCATGTCCAATAAAGCCATGCAGGCTAGAGTGAGGCCCTTACAAAGTTATGATTCATAGATCTTCATCATCATGTTGATAGATTGCAATTGTTCTTCAAAACTCTGTTTTGAAGAAAAGTCAAACAGTGTGTCATTTGTGATAAAATTTTCAAAAAGTCGCCAGTTGATTTCTTCAGGTACAATCATGTTTCCTTGGCCAAACGCCATGTCATGCGACCCCTGTAAAAGTGCCAAAAAATTTCATCATTTGAGCTAAAAATTCAAAGGGAAAAGTGAAATTCAGTGTTGCTTTAAGTCAGTGAAAAGAGCCAAAATGAAACATTAGCAAAGTGGGTTTTTGAAGAAGAAAAAATTAAACCCATGACTTCAAAGTCTTTAAATAGAGGTTTCCACAAGAAAACAAGGTCATTGTGCAAATCAAGGCCATAGAGAAATAGTGCAAAGTCATTGGGAGAGCAAAGTGCGTGTTTGGAGTGAAATTGGAGACGTTTTCCAGAGCGTGGTGCACACACAGAGGGGCGTGACACATATAAAGAGCGCGGTGCACACAACGCCACCCCACAGTGCAAAGTTTATACGGGCGTGACGCACACACAGAGCGCGACACACTGGGTTTTCTGCGTGGCACACACCCGTGAAGGCCCGAAATCATGCCAAACTTGCAATCAATCACCTTGAAACCTCTCCAATTGATAGGGTTGCAAACTTGTGGTATTGATGCAAAGGCTCTTCCTCCCTCTCATTTTTTTCCCTTCTCTCCATTTTTCCCTCCCCCCCTATCCCATTTTTTCTCTATTTTCCCTACCCTAAAACACTACTAAAACCCTATTACCTATCCCTCCACTCATTGGTCAATATAGACCCCAAAACCCTACCTTGTAACATCCCCAAACCCTCCTACATATCCCTAAACAACATTTTCCCCATAACCCCTATTCCCATCATCTTATTCCTCTCCTAAAACTCCCTTTTTTTTCATTGTTCCCCTTGGTGGCAGATATCACAACAACACCTAGTTTCATACCATCATCAAAGGGTAGCCCAAGTACAGTACACACAACAGTCATGGCATCTGAGCATTCATCCAAGTATGAGATGGAGACACAAAGTAATTCATCCTCGGAAGAACAGACTCCTAGGAGACATCACAAGAGTGGAAAACATGTTAGGGATGAGCCAACCACCTTCACTGAATTGCAGGCCTGCCCTCTTGCTATGTCATGCTTCCAACATCTATCATGTTTTGAATTTTGTCAAAGGGTGGCTAATGTTAGAGTTCATCATGAGTTGGCCCGTCTTTTTGTGCTTCACCTACATGGAGGTCACTCTATCTTGGCCGGGGTCACCTTCACATTGACACCCGAAACTATCTCATTAGCAACCGGCATACCAAATGTTGGTGAACAGGGGCACAAGAAACAGAAGGTGGATCGGCAACACTATGAGCCTTACATTAAGGCCAGATTCTTGAGGCAACTCACAAGAGTCTTTCCATTCAGATATTTGAGAGATGAATATGCTCCACTCATGAAATTGATCATTAAGTACTTCAGCTGTGAGGGGACGTTCTCTCGTCTATATGCCTACCACATCAGGTTGCTCATGCACTTTACCAGGGTACAGATGATGAACCTCCCATTTTTCATTTGCAGGAACATAGAGAGGATGAACAGCTTCATGCAGCACAAGACCCCTCAGCAGCAACTTAATAGTGTTTATCACTTTGCTCTTATCCGGATTTTGGTGGATCATCAGTTGGGATTGCAGGGCATTGCTTGGGAGGACTTCATCTCCCGTGACCTCTTCAGCACTTCACAGGTATTATCGGAGGTTGAGCATGATATAGGTGGTCCTTCTCATCAGTATGAGCATCATGAGACCACTACTATGCTAGTATTCGTCACATATTAGAGAGGCAGTAGGCACTTGTTTGCAGCAACAAAGGGAGTGTTATCTCCACCTGGGGTGGAAGGGGCCTCGCTTCCAACATCGACAACACAGGTATAGGACAAGGGCAAGAGGCCCATGCATGACAAGGGACCATCAGGTGAACAGGAGGCTGACTTCATCCTCCTTCAGGATGATGATGCAGAAGAGGAGAGTGCCAAACTCAGGAGGACCATCCAGGAGCAGAAAACAGAGATCCAAGACTTGTCACTCAATTTGGAGAGGGCCAAATGGATTATCAGGTATTTGGAGTAGAGGAAAAAACAACTTGAGTACCAGCATGAGGTCATGGAGCTACAAAGCATCCATGAGAATCGGCAAGCTGCCCAGCATAGGAGGATCGAGCTCACTCCCTTGGAGCAAGAGATTAACAATGACCGTGAGTCTTGGCTCGAGCGCATCAAAATCCACCTTGAGAGACTGCTTGAGAAGGTCAACAGAGACAAAAACATATTGAGGCAGATGGTTTATCATTACAGGGCACGGAACATGAGTTCAAAGGCTCGGATAAGGAGCTTGAAGGCAAAATTGAGCAGAGCGACAAAGAGGCAAAAGAGGAAAAAAGAGAAATATCATCTTCGAATCTTGGCTGAAGCCTCTGTGGCCTAGCATAGTACCTCTTAGAGAACCTCCATCCCAAATTTCAAGAAGTTTGGGGCAATTTTGATCACATGGCAAATTTTTAGTCACAACACAGGTTTTTCTCCTTGTGCGCTGCGCCACTGGCGCGGCGCTTAGGATTGGGGGCTCTAAATTACAAATGGCTTGCATTTTTGGATTCAACATGCAAAATCACAACTACTGGTGCATGGAAAAGAAATTTGGGCATGATTTGAGTCTCCAGGAGGTCCAAAACACTCAAAAAATGACCTCTCTACCCCTATTTTGACACACAGGAAGCAGTCTTGGGAGAATGAAGATTTGGAGGGGCAAATGAGCACCAAATTCAGAAATTCCACTTGGGTTGGAAAGTAGATAGGGTAGGATTTCCAACAAGCACACTTGGGCAGAATTTGGACTCCTGTAGGTACCTCAAAACAACCTCCAAACTGGCACGGCGCAGATAGAATTGGGCACGGTGCATATAAAGAAAAAGGCCAAATTCACCTCTGTTTTGCGAAATTTCGATTCGCGACTTTCTCCAAGTGGGCCTGCTCATCTACATTTTACTTTTTTCAGCACCTAAGGCAAAATTTAAATTATTTTCACTAGAGGATGGCTTCTATCCAAGTGGCAAAGGAAGGCGAGCAGTCACCCAAGCCATTTGTCATTTTGGTAACGCTGCACCTGTAACTAATGGTTGGCTTTCCATCTCCATTTTGTAATGATTTGAGAAACTCCCCAACTCTTGGTCATTCTATTTCCTCATGGCATAGTATATTTATTATATGCAAACCATTTGCAAAGGGTTGGTTGGCTTGTAATTTCTGGGAGACTGTGGGAGAGAAACTCAGTTCTTCATTGTATATTTTGACAGAGGATTAATGAAAGGCAGTGTCTCTGTTTCATGAGATTCATGTGGTTGTGAGTGCAGAAAATGTGTCTCTTTATGTTTCATATGTATTTCGTTATGTTTCACAGTTCATTTCATATTCATTTCCAGTGAAATTTTCTGAGTAAGATAAGGTAGAATTCATTTTTATTGCTCTGCCTATGGTAAAGTTTCATGCTGTGTGTTTTTCTTCTGTTGAAAAGGATTCATGTGCTTATGCCCTTTTCACCCTCCTAAGCAATATCTCCATTTCGTGTTATTTCAAACTAAATTGCTAGACTTTCCGCTTGTCTTGCCTCACGAAGTAATCTGTGCCTTTGTATTAAATTCTCTGCTCATTGCTGTCCGTTGGTCCCATACCATCCCAGAAACGCAGTCATTCATAAAAAATTGCTTCTTGTATCCATAATTACTTACTACCCTAAGATCAATATTTCACTGTAAATCATCTTAGACCATATCATTTTGTTTATTCACTGAGCGTGACTCGGAGAGAGCCTTCTCCTATTTTGGTAGGGCTAGCTACCAGACTGAGCGTGGTTTGTGGTTATCCTGTATTTTTCCTTCCTTCAGCCTAAGGCGGATTTAGGTGCTAACAGACCTCATCCTTGGTCTTCAAGAAGTAGTTCCAGGTTTTCTTGGAATTGTCATCAATAAAGTTGACAAAGTATTCGGCACCACTGAGAGCTCCAATGGAAATTGGGCCAAAAATATTTGAATGTATAAGTCTTAACACACCACTGTTATGTTGTCACTTCTTAGGAATGTTGGCTTAGCATACTTCCCAAGTACGCATCCTCTACACAAATCATCATGTTTCGTGCTAAGTTTTGGAACCCCTATTACTGTTTCCTTGAGAATATTGAGTGCTCCATGGTGTAGATGTCCCATTATCCTATGCCATAACTCATTTAAATCCTTTCCACATTATCACTGCCTATAAGTGCCATTAGAGAGTCGAGTTGCAACCTGCATAATTTGTTTCTTTAGACTCCAATTTGTCTTACCTTCTTCCAGCTTGAGTTTTTAATAAACACTACCTTCCCTATGAAGTGGATATCATATCCCTTATCCTATAACTAGGATACTAAAATAAGGTTCACACCCAATCCTGGCACATGGAATACATTTGTAGCATTGGTGCTTGCTCCTGACTCCCTTTGAAAATTGATGGTACCTTTCCCTACTGGAGTACACTTATTTCTATTTCCCATCATAATATGGAATTCCATCTGCTTCTCCTTGTAGCTAGAGAAATATTCTCTAACCCTTGTCATATGATTTGACACTCCATTGTCTATATACCAGATACCTTGTGAAATTGAGCTTGATAAGCAAGCAAATTCATCCTCTAATCTCGAAGACAACTCTCAAGCTCCCTGAATGTCAAATCAATCCATGGCCATACTGTGTTCTATTTCTCTTCGCCTCAGTACTATTTGTGCTACTGCTGCAAAACCCTCTGTGCCAAATATCAATAATCCGCTCTCGAAAATAACTCTGTTGTTGCTCCCTTTATCAGTTGGAATTCCTAATCTCTGAAAATCGATCTTTTTCTGCCACCTGCAATTGGAAATCGAATTTCCCAAGCAACTTGTACAGACCAGCTAGATAATCTGCGCAACCTATGCGAATTTTGTACTACTGCTCCCTCTAAACAACAAAATTCCTGCTTCTTCAATATGAGCTATTAATATATAAATTAGCTCTGATACCACGTGAAAAATTAATCTATCGCAGCAACTGAAAATTATTCTCCTAACTGTAAATTAAATTGTGCTTTTTATTTGTCTCGACAAACAATGAATAAAATCACAACTTCATTTTCACCATAAAAATATTGTGGAAAATAAAAATATTGGAAGATGAGAGACTATAACACACACAAGAATTTTTACACATTTATTTTTAGACAATTTTCCCCGGAAAAATCCAATGTGGGAAAACCGGTGCAAAAAATGAGAGTTTTATTATTATTCTTCAATAACAATTCTAAGTACAATAATTTAGATTCTCTATTGGAAATCTAATCTCAGGAAAATAATAGAAATTTTATTGTGATAAATTTCTCTCACCCCACAGCTAATTTATGCCACCGAAATTTCCTCCCTAACCACACGCTGAACCTTTAGCGTCACCCTCTACGTAGTGTTTGCATAGAACCTATGAGGATTTTGACCTTCCTCTCACTACCCCTTCTTAGGACTGGAATATTTCGTCATGGAATGCTACTAACCTCCTCTACCACCTGTTAATCACCCTCTGGATCTATATTATCTATTGAATCTCTACCACTGAGAAAAATGAACTGCTTGGAAAAATGAGTATCTGCACTGGTGTCTTCTCCATCACCACATCGATCCCTTCTTATATCCTCTTGTTGGAACTCTAATGACCAAGATTAAATCTTAATAAATGGATTAGATCATTTCTGGATCGGTTCGTGTGAGTTTCTAAATGATTCTCACCTTATCTCAATTAATACTGATTAATTAACCATATTCCCTAAGTTTAGACTTAGGAAATATTTTAAAAATGGTTAATAATCTAATTGAGACACTTCTAGGTGTAATTTTGAGAAATGATTTATGGATTTTGGAGATCTTATGTATTTTAGTCCCTCCACCAAATTTCGAGGCTAGAATACATCTAATGCTACAAAAAATAATATAATAGGCATAACACAAGTCCATTTGAGACAGTGCATGTGCCATGTTCAACCTATGTCAACAGTGAGTGCGCATTTTCATCGACAATCTCTCACTTTTGGTTGTGATTGTTATTCTATTTCGATGAATTTTTTCAACTGTCGCTTTTACGCATCTTCACTCTTGCAAGTTTCATTTTCATGTTTATGATGGTAACTTTCACTTATCTTCACTTTAATAAGTGTCATTTTCATTCTATCTTCATTCTGACATGTGTCGCTTTCAATGTCATTCATGTTTTTCAAGTGTCGTTTGCACTAAATTCCTCTTGTTGTCGCAAGTGTCGTCTTTTAGCATGACAAGCATCACATATCGTACAAATGTAGTTTTGGTTTGTTTTAAAGGGTAACCTTTGTGCTAATGAGTCATTCTTATCATGCAGACATGTATCGCTCTCATTCCCAAAGTTTCAAGCACTATCGCACAAGTGCCATCACTGTCATCTCAAAGTGTACCTTCAGTGTCACACTTGGGGAAAATTGTGCAATGTCATTGCATTGAGGGAAGTATGTTATTCATGTGTTGTGGGTGATCTATGTTGTGTCATTTAGTATTCAAGTGTGTGATCATACTCAATCTTATTGATGTTCACTTTAGTCTCACTGATCCCACACTTAGCCAAATTTGGAAAAATTCCCAACTAAGCAACCTGGCATCACTTAACCTTCCTGAATTACACACTGCGCAGTCTCAGTCCTCAAGCCTTAGCCTTACCACTTGGTAATGCACAATGTACAATCCCTGCCTCCCAAAACTGTGCATTACGTAGTCATAGTGATAAGTCCTGACCCTTGGGCTGTAGAACTACGTAATCCTTGCCTCCAACCAGTCTCCTCTCCACACTGCATCATATCAATCATCAAGCCTCATCCTTGAGCCCTTAAACTGCACAATTGCGCAAGCCCCAGGCTCTCGTCCCTCTAAAACTACGTAATGGGAAACCTCAAGGTTCGAGCCTCAAGCCTCAAGCCTAACCCCTTGAGCCCCTCAATTGCATATTAATCTTTCCCTAGCCCACCTGAATTGCGCATTGCATAGTCTCAAGCATAAAGCCTCAATCTTGACCTCTCAAGTTGCACAACTATGCAATCCCTTGGCCTTTGTCCCTCCAAAACTACCCATTGGGTAACCTCAAGCCTTAAGCCCTCAGCTTGACTAGTTGAGCCTCTCAACTCCGCAGAATTCTAGCCATGGCCTTCCTGAACTACGCATTGCACAGTCTCAAGGATTAGTCTTAAACCTTGACCTCCTGAGTTGCGTAATTGTCCAATCCTTGAGCCTCATTCCCATCCTATCACCTGGTTCCAAATTAGTTAGTGGCTGTCATGAAGCATGTTAGATTAGGGGTTTATCAAGCTGATGTCATCTTGTCATGAGTTGATTTTAGTTGCAGGTATTCTATCATGGTATGACAGGATGATGATGATGAAGGAGATGAAGAAGGAGACCCTGATAGGAGATACCTTTGTAGCCACAAAGACAAGTTGATCAATAAAGAAAGATAAAGAGACACTATATTATGATAATAGCTAGAAATCAAGATCACATTGAAGAATCCCTGTCTTCAAGCCTTATGGAGGAGGAAGAAGAAGAGCATCTTATAACACCCAAGAAGACACAAAGAAAGAAACAAGAAAGAATGGCTTGACATTTCCATGTCATCAATGTCATGTCAGGTCATGTCATGAGTCATCATTTTCCACATCATCTGTGGATTATGTAAATTCAATATTGGAGAAATTTAATGTAAAGTGGAAGTCCAAGAGTCATCCATAGAATGTGAAAAGTTATGAAGGATTTAAAGAGTCATAGAGAAGTCAAACAACCATGACGGTAGTCTAAGAGCCACAAGGAAGGGGAATGGTCACCCAATTTGTTATATATATACCCTCATAACTCATGCAAAGGAATTTTCACCTTGGCTCCTTCTACCAGGAATTAGAGAGGAAGATAGTTCTTTTGGAGGAGAAAGAGTTTGCTCTAATTCTCCATTATTGGGGCTGGTGGTGTTCACTGTCTTGATGTATCTTGGAATTTTTTCTTAATTCAGAAGCTTGTTGAGCCCACACACTTTCAGGAGTATATAATAAATATTGTAAGATTATTCTTTGAATGTTTGCGATTTATGTTGTTTTCATATGTACTAAGGAAATTGAACTATTTTGGTGGATTTGGTACTTATCTTGTTGAAGGTGTGTTGTATATGTTTTAACAATCGTTGCTTCTATGTGAACTATTTCACTAGTTGTCCAACAATTCATTTATCTGTACATGTTGGTGTGTCTTTTCTAGATTAATAATATTACTTGTCTTTTTAAGGCTCACTTTTCCCTCCCATTTCATTAGAAGAACTTGTTGACGGTGCTGAACCCGCCAACATTCTGGAGATCTCCTCGATATGAAATCCCAATTAGACCTCACACCATTTGGAGTAGGAGCCCCATCCAGAGTACGACCTGGTTACTGAAATAGTGGGTTTTAGTGTTATGACTTGGTTGCAATAATGCATAGAATGATGTATTCTTGATTGTTGTGAAACAAGTGTATAGCTTTGTGAAGGGTCAAGTGAAATGCATTAAAGGTTCTAACACGATGAAGGAAAAGTGAGTGAGCCCCTTAGAATCCTATAATAATTTGTAGCTTGAAAGGAACACACAAGCATAAGAGGGGACCATAAGTTAGCATGAAAAATAGTTCACAAGTTAAACATGATGAGAATATACAACAACACGCATTCAACAAGATTCATACTAATGAAAATGAAGTAGTTCATAAGCGTTAGCGTAAATGAAATAACATATATTGCAAACATAACAAGAATAGTCCTAATATATTCAAAACATATGCATGAAAACGTGTTGGATCTGGGATTTTATTAAAGTGAAAGTCCCAAGTGTTAGAGTCCTATAATATAGGTAATCAAAGTCTGTTTGTCCAATTATTTATTTTGAAAATATGCTGGTAAAGTTTAGCCTATCAATTCACCAAGTATTATAGTCTAAATTATCTTTGTACTAAGGTCCCAAATTGCTTAAGTCATTGAAAATATGTGTATCAAAAGGGGTCCATTAGTCTTGATTTGAACTTTAAGGTCCCTAAGGGGTCATCAGTGAGTCATCATGAGTGTCTTGTCACGAGTGAATGTTGGAAAATTGATGGTGGTTGTGCTAGTATTGTGCATGAATGTTTGCACTGATATCAACCAGACTGCCAAGAATGTGTTCCACAATGCATGGATCAAAAGGATTCCTATGGTAGCTGCAGGCTTCATGTAGAGGATCATCATGGTGGGTGTGATTTCATTTCTCCAAAGAGAAAATGAGCATAGAAATTTGTAGTCGTTTTCCAAGTAGCAAAAGGACTCAAAGTCTACATCGAACCCTCTACATTGGAAATTTTCCTAAACAAGATTTCCAACGATATGTAGAAGTCTAAAAATGGACTCCTTGATCAAAAGATATGGTCTATTGAAGTTTAAGAGTTTGAAGCCTTTGAAAGGAAGGCATATCAGAGGTTTGAGGCATATTGACGATCGCACATCGGCACATCCAGCAGATCGGTGATCACATGTCGGAAGGAACTGCATATCAGAGCATTAAGCGATCGATGAAACGAAGGGAAGGCACATTGAAAATTTACAATCGATGAGGTCTAGGGAACATTGGCAATCGACATATCATCGATCACATATCGCATGTCGGAGGTCCATTGCGCATCAAATCATATTAGTGATCGAAACATCGATGATCGCATATCGAAGTTTTTCAAGGTGATAACCTTAAGAATGTTGCGATATGAAAGCGCCAATAGTGTTAAGAAATGCGGGAAAGCGTTGGTAGTGTTAAACTGTCGGGGAATGCATAAACAGGTTAACAAAGAAATTCATCGCAAAACCAAAGGATGACAAGCCTTTTTTCTCTCCTCTTGCGGGATGCGTGGCGGAATATGATTTCTTCTGATGAAGCTACATGGCATCTGATGATAGCATGACATGGCGATATGGAAGGAGATGTGGTAGGAAGTTTTGGCGTTTTGAGGGGTCATAAGGGGGAAAATTAGGGTGACACATGTCACCACTAACAAGCTACTACGTGGCACTGACGAGGTCATAATCGACTATTGACAATCGAAGGTCCAAAACAAATTGGTGCTTTGTAACAATTGCCACTTTAAAAATCTCTGATTGAAAAGCTATGATATCAAGGTTGGCACATGGTCGTTATGATTTAAAGAAATCCAGTGCTAATGCATGTAACAAAGGAAAATAACCCCCGAAAGCAAATAAAATGCCTAGCACCTCAAGGTTAAGCCGATGGTCACTGCCCTCGGTCCTATGCTAAAAAATGCAGGAAGGGCTAAAACAAAGGGAGATAGGATAAAAGCACAAATTCATGTTAAAATACGTTATAAAAGGGCTTCAGTATAACATTAAGCCGATATTCGCTAGCTCGGTTATATAAAAAAACAAAGGCCAAAGGAGAAAAAGCGCAATGGGATTAGGAGTACGGTAAAACAATAAGGAAAAATCCTCTCCGATAAGACCATACAAAGAGTTAACAAATGGATGGGTCAGTAGCTGTTGAGATCACAAGAAAAGAGGGACGATAGTTTGGAATGGATAGTCAACAAGCTTGTGCAAAAACAACTACAACCACTCAAGATTTAAAGGCTAAATATTTTCTCAGCAGTTCCATATTTCTTGCACTTTTCCAGCAAATGTTTTTATTTTTAGTGTATTTTTCAGTTATTTATTCTAGAAATATATAACCACAGTGAGCAACAAATTTCCTTTAAATATTCAACAAAACAACCAAATTTATCTAGAATTCCTATTATTTAGTTCTTTTTTAGAAGTATCTCCATGTTTTTAGTAGATATTATTTTTCAAATGAGTTTGATTTTGAAGTCAAAATTTATTCGAGACAATCAATAAATAATTTGTTATAAGACTTAAAAAGGGATGGAATGTGTTGGAATATGTATGAAGAAAAGAGCTCTATATTGATGTGAGCCATGGATTGTATTGAAAGTGGTCAATTTGCATAAATATAGAGAAATTTTGTTCTAGGATTCCAGTGACAAGCAATTGGGGATGTGTTCTTTCATGTAAAATTGTTTCTTTTTCTCAGTTTACATATGTTTTTCCCTCCTTATTGTTGCAAGAAGATTAATGGCTGAATTTTCTTAAGTGTACTCTGCTCTGGCTTGTTAACAATATAAATGTTTTCTTTCTGATATTAAGTATAAAATACATCTATAAATGCTCTATATTTAATTGAACTCAAATATCATTCATCTTATTCACACCACAAGCACTCTATAAGATCTAGGAGTTTGCCTACCCTGCCCTATTACAATTTCTCTGTTATTTTTATGATTGATTACTCAAAATCTTATGACTCCATGCCTAATGGACTTTTCCAACATCTTTCAACTGAACTTTTGAAAAACCCACCTCAAATTTTAATAACTAGCATAAGATCTTAAAAATAGAAATCTAAACTAGAGAAAGAGAGACCTCTCTAAAGCTAGAAGGGCTAGATCCTAGCTTTACAAGTGGTTTGTGGTTAAATTTGTAGTTTTCTTCCTCAGCCTAGGAAAATTATAGAGTGATAACACCAAGCACACATATAAAATTGACGAACCACTAGTCCCAATAGTTGAACATGAATCCAACACCTACTCCTCCAAAGAAAGATACTTCCTCTATGCTATGGATAAGCCAAGGCTCTCAACAAACTCCCAAGATTCTTTATCCTAAGCCAAAAGCCCATCCAAAATCCTGTTACATGACTAATGAGGGTATATTTATAATAAAAGGGGTGACTATTCATCACCCTTTGTGATTATTTGACTTCCCTCATGACTGTTTGACTTCCTTCACCTTTGGAATTCATTACAAAATGAGTCTTCACATTCCACAACTAACACTTGGAATTTCACTTACAATTAATTACAAAATATTACAATATCACTCATACCCATGTAAGAAAAAATTGGGTAGAGTCAACTAGATAGCCTAATAGGACAAAATAAGTTAAGCTTTAGTTTGGGGAAACTCCAGCTCAACCACTTCAACTTGTGTTTTATCGGTGACATATTGGTGCCAATATTTTTATTATGTGATGGATTCCCAAAATTGTGCGATGGGATCAGGCTGGAAACATACTCTAGCATCCATTTAATTCGGGTACATTGATATGGAACTGGTCTGAATTTCCTTCTTCAGTAGGAGCAACATAGCCACCAAAGTATTTTTTGCATTTTATTCCTGTTCACCTCCAGATCTTCCTTGGTAGCGATCTACCTGAGCTGGTCCAAGTATTCTTCAAGCTCCTGCTTGACCTGATTCCTCCGTTTGACCTCAGAGAGTGATCCAACTGAAGGGACCTTGTGTGATTTCACCATGAAATCCACACTATTGTCTAATCATATATATGAGGCTTGAATGTTGGCGATGAATGAGACGAGTTGTTTGTTACTTCGGATGATCATCCAAACTTGTGCTTTATCCAAATATGCATGTTGCCTTATTTTCTTTAGCAATGCGGATGGTGCCCCTTTGTGTTGCATTGACCACTCATGCACGACAATGATGGATATATGTACAAACTAGAGGGATTTAGAATTATCTTTGCACTTCTGTTGCATTTCGTGCAAGTAGTAAATTTCTTTATGCACAGTGACAAGCTCCTTGTAAAGGATCTGCATGGTTTCTCCCAATGCCAATACTTCACCAAGTATGGATGCCTTAAGTTCTTCCAGATATACCTGTGTGGGAGCTGCGTTTTGGAGCTCTGCTTGGAGCTGCTCAATTTTTTTCCTTGCAACTTGTAAGTTATTTTCCATTTGTTTATTCTCGACCATGAGATAATTTGTGTTTGACTTGGTTTCATTTATGAAGGCCAAGTTGGCTGCAACAATGGATTTTGGATTTTTCTTGGTATCCGTTAAAATCTCCCTTTCTCTAATGAATGTAGGAGATGTAATTTTGTCTGGAAAGTGTTTCTTTCTCGTTTGTACAATCTTCTTCTGAAGCTCATCATATGTTAGATTGTAAGTATCCATGACTGAACCATCATCAAGAGGAACAATTTCGTCTGCTTCGCTTGGAGCTTGCTTTGCTGTAGGAGGAGGGGGAATACTAAATGGTGACCTGTTGAGTGCTCACCATAAGATAAAAATCTTGGTTTAGTGGCTCTAGTTCCACCTCCAGGTCCCGAATTACAATAAATTCTTCAATTTATTAAGCAAGTTCCTTCTCTTGCAACTTTTTGCTCTCTTCTTCTAGTACATGGTTATGCTTTTGTTCTTCTATATTTTTTGCTCTTATTCTTTCTTCTACTTCAATTCTTCTTCCCGCTTTCTCTGTTTCCTCCTCTCTTCTACTGCTATGACCGCTTTTAGGATGATTGGATCTTCTTTCATCTTGCGACTATGCTCTTCCATTGGACTATGTGCAACCTTCCTCTTACCCTTTTCACGCACTCGGCTGCACCTTCCTATTGATTCTACCTCTGGAGTGACTTCCTTCTGAGGAGTAACCAGTGATGTTCCTACGAAGCTGACTAGTTCGCTAGAATTGTGTTGAGATTTTCATTTTTTCATAAATTAGGCAAAAATCTCGAATGTGTGACAACAATAGGAATTTGTTGCTATATTAGCTCCAGTTAGTTGGGAAAGAGTTAATGTATCCTATATTTGTTGTGAGAGGATTTATGAGTCAGTTGGGTTCTCTTGGCTATAAAATATATGCCCGTACAGATATTGGGAGTGTGAGAGTTTGTGAGGAAAATGATTATCTTGTAATCTCCTGTTTGATAATAAAGATTGCAGATGCCTATGTTTGGTGGACGTAGCCCAGAATGGTTAGGTGAACCACGTTAAACTTCTGTGTCTTTTGTGTATGATTTTATATGTTGTTGTTTGTCATTTATTTCGTTGTGCACTGTTGGCTCTAACAATTGGTATCAGAGCATGTTTGAGGTGTGGCGCAACGGAGGAGTGGCGTAATCTGGAAATGGCATATGCCAATTTACCTGCGCTAGACCTGTTCTTGAACCGAACGATTGCTGCATGGAAAGACCTGTGTGGTGGCTATTGGCGCATGGTTGAGTTATACCATATGGTGGACATAACCGAACGATTGTTGGTGGATCGGTGTGGGATTATCCATATCGTGGTTGAGCGTTGAACCTACTGCGTGGGAGGATTAAAACGTTTGTGTCTGCGTGGGAGGATTAAAACGTTTGTGTCTGATGCCATTTGGGTGGAGTTCCACTGTGCACGTTTCCCAGCAATCACCAGAAACACATGGCTGTTGTCACGACAGAAACACATGGCTGTTGTCACGACAGAAACACATGGCTGATATTTATGATTTTTTTTCTTCGAATAATGTGATTATTATCGCAAATCAAAACCGATGTGTACATTGAAATTGAAATTGCATATACACTGTCTATTCAATAATAGGATCACTATAAGTTCAGTGGTCGAGTTCAGTGTTCAAATGAATATCGTGGTCGCAGCCTAAGTACGCCAGTGCGCCAATTTTGTTGGTAAAAGTTGCTACTCGGTTGTGTACTGTAATTTGCACAGCAAATTTTTTTTTTTTGAAAGCAATGGCAATAAGGCATAGGCATTTTTTTTTAGATTAACTTCTTTTATTTAAAATTGCCCAATGTACTGTAATTTGCACAGTAAAAAAGTTTTTTTTTTTAAAGCAAAGGCAGTAAGGCATAGGCATTTTTTTTTTTAGATTAACTTCTTTTATTTAAAAGTTGGATTTGTAGATTGTTGTTTTTTGGTTGATACAAGATGGCGAAAACTCAGAGTGCCCAGTTTGAAATCGAGAAGTTTAATGGCAAAAATAATTTCGAGATCTGGAAGGTGAAGATGTACGATCTGCTTGTCCAACATGGTGTGGCAAAGGCATTGTTGGGAAAATCCAAACAGCCTTACAACATCACAGATAATGAGTGGGCCGAGATGGATGAAAGAGCAATAAGTGCTATTCGACTATGTCTGGCGGATGATGTCCTGTTTAATATTGTGTCGGAGACAACAACTGCTGGTTTGTGGACGAAACTGGAGAAACTGTACATGACCAAATCCTTAACCAATAGGATTCTCCTGAAGCGATAGTTGTACAGTTTGTGAATGAAGGAAGGTA
>APFE031448696.1:67494-92772 GCA_000404065.3 Pinus taeda | reverse complement strand
ATGATAAATTTTTTTTTTTTATTTTTTTTTTCTAATATATTTCTCATAGTATTATAAAATATTATCCCATAATCAAATTTAAAAAATATTATCCCATAATCAAATTTAAACACCAATCCAGTTCAACCAAACATCAATTCATCATTATTTATATTATTTGTATTTTTTCTTTTTTCTTCTAAATGAATCTATTATTCCCTAATGGGTGTTCTTGCACATTCCTTCCACAACATTCAATATATGAAAAGAAAATGTTTTAAAACTATTAGCTATTAGTATTAATTTATGAAAAAAAATAAAAACAAAAACTTCATGTTGATCTCCTTTTGATCCTCTATCTACAATATTTCATTTTTTTATAAATCAAGTTGCAAATAATGAGTTTTTCTTATTTTTTACTCTACGTGACACATGTTAACAAGTACACTACAGTTAAACCCACACATAATTTAAATGTATTACTTACCTATTAAAACTTCAAGTCACTTTATGTGTTCTTGTCGTAGTAAGGTTTTTTCCATTTCTTCTATCAACCAAATGAAATATCTTCTAAAAATGATCCAAATAATTCTAGACTAAAATTGTAACATCCTCTTAGTTAATGTGTAGGTGCACATGCTCTGATGCTACGCATTGGTACCTGTCTCTAGCACAAGTCTCCCCACTATTTTTTTTCACAACAATGGAGTATGGTTTTGGTTAGCTTGATTTTATGCTATGAAAATCTCACCTCTCAAACTTTTTTGGTACAAAGGCTTTCCTTTATGGAGGCTTTAGCATAGGTATTTAATCAATGTGAAACAAAGTTAAGCAACTAATATAACTAAGTGCACCAATTATTTAAAAAATAACTTCTAAACTCTATTTAAATTCATAATGTTAATACTTACCACAATTTCTTTTAAGAATGCAAATACATATTGATTATGATTTTGGTTCAAATGTGGGAAAGAAATAGCATACCAAATCAAAGATTTTTTAGATTCCTCATTCTAAGTCCATTACGGTTTTCTCTTCTCTTTTATACTAAGTCCAGATTTTATTTATATTTAATCAATGAATGAATACATGTTACATTTGTGTGTTCGTTTGAATAATTATGCATTGAATTTTGCAAGATTTTTATTCAAGATCAAATTTAAATGCACAAGGTATTTCATTGACCAATCTATACAAAAAAAATTGAATCTCTTATCCAAGCAAGATATTTTAAGAAGATGGTAGATGAAATTGGTGAGACATTTCACCTTGTCAACATTAACATGACATCTTCTAGTAGCCATCCTAGGCCAATGATACTTCACGATCAATTGGATCTCCTTTATGACACCCCAATTGTGTTTGGTTGTTCAAAATGTAAATAGTTAAAGGTGAACTTTCAATGTCTCACATTATTCCATTATGTTAATCATTGACTACATCAAGTTAGATATTTCATACCTTGAACTATTTTTAAGGATCCAATATATGATAGATCCCTTAGCAAAAGAAGGTCATTCATAGAAAGTACTTTGGAAGTGTAGGGATGAAGTATCTTGATCATTTGTATAAATATAAGAAGGCATCATCCATTTGGAGGTTAATCAAAATGTGATATATGTGATGTGCCTGGACCCATCGACGCTGATATGCATTTGGGACAAACTTTCCCAAGTCTCAATTGTGATTTTTCTTCAACACTTCACCATTTTTTGGGTTTTCTAAGATTTCTAAATGGATTCTTTGACAAGCCCCAACTTCTGATCCAGGAAGACTTTTTTGGACTTCTATATACCACTGGAAATCTATTTCTAAACACTACACACTAGAGAGGTTCTAGTTTTTCTCTGACAGCTTCTATGGCTCAAAATTTTGCATCAAAAACCACTAGTATTTGGCTTCTGAAGCGACTAGTGACTGAAAAAGCAGTGAGTGACAACATCGGCTCCTACTGGGGACAGTGCCTTGCTGGCGAGGTCATGAGAACATGCAGACCAATATCCTTCACCATTGGGCATGGAGTCAGTAATATATGTACTTTATAATCATACAAATCTCCATGGGACATTTCTTTATCCATCTAGATGCAGAAAATAAAAACTCTAACAATTGAAAGTAAATGCTCAACTAGTGAGCTTATTTATGTACAATCCTACTTATGTACAGTGCTTAATTTAGCTAATTATGTTCAACTCTCCAATAGAACCAGACCAACATTAGAGTATTGGACCACATGCCTTCATACTGGTGAAAAAGGAAGACTAAAACAAGCATGCAACATGAAAAATATGCACATATGGAACCTTATACATGCTGCTGAAATAAACTCTGTTTCTATCTAAATAATAGGTTCATATACTCAACCACAGGGTCATGGAATCGAAAATGAATGTTTGCAGTAGCCTCTTCTTCACATACAATTTGCTGACCAATATCCTCTTGGCCAGGGAGGCCACAAACATTATCCAGCTCCTCAGCTTCAGCCTTTTAAGACAAACTGGTTGTTGATCTTTCACTGCCCATTTCTCAATGGGGCTATCTTCTTGGAAATATGCAACAGAATATTCACTTTCTGAACTGTAAGAATCATAGATTGGAGGGTCTGTTGAGAATTCTTGGCAGGCATCTTGCTGGAGTAGGCAGCAGCAGACTCTCGATGTATTTTAGCCTTGAGGCCTTCTTGAAACACTTGTTGTTGGGATCTTTCTCCCCACTTGTTGGTAAGAAACTCCTTATGTACCTCAATGACCATTTCCTCCTCCTCTAAATCATATGAATCATAGATAGGAGGAGGTCCTTGATCCTGCTCTTCATGTGAAAGATATGCATCATGGAATAGAGCCTCTTTGTTGACCTCCTGATGAGCCTATTCTTCTTGTTCAGCTTCCCATAACTGGGAGTATGGTATCTCTGCCTCACTAGACTCTTCATTAGATTCATGTTCATTATAAGAAGGAGAAACATCATACTCAATTGAAAAATCCCTATGAGAGTTTATTTGCAGCTTAGTGGTGTTTCCTTCTCTTTCTAGATCATAGGGTGATGCTTCTTGATGTGAGTAGATGCTTTCTTGGAGAGGAGCTCCACCAATATCTTCAGCAGATTCATCAACCTCAGGATTGTTTTCATCATTACAAAGTGTGTAGCAATATTCAAGCAGAGCATTCTGTTGATACAATCTCTTATAATATTGATAGAAAGTTGTATGGAAACATTTCAAGGAAGATATGCTGCCATGAGGTCGTGTTTTAAACCATGCCCTAGCATCTCCTTCTAAAGACAATTTGAATAACTTCATTTGTACATCTTCAAGAATAATACCTCGTTCCTAGATGCATTCATGAAAGTATTTGAGGTGTTGTTCAAGTCTTTTCTCTGAGTTCTCACTGAATTTAGGCAAATAGGTGTTCTACTCATGATATGGAGGGACATGATTGGGAAAACCATTAATAGAAGAAAAATCCAGTGGTGCAAATTGGTTGGCCAGGAATGCAGGAAATGCCATCTTGAAAACCTCCCTATATGATTGATTTCAGTGTCAAAAGTAGGGAGAATTGTGGGTTTTTGTATCATTATAGTGAGTATGAGGATGCTTAAAATCCCAGGATGATCAGAACAGAGATATGAACAGTGGAGTCACCAAGCTTTTTACCATAGATTTGACAGTGGAGTCACTAAGGTGAGAGATCTTCAACCCACACTTCCTATGCTCACCTAATAGAGGAAATGAAATGTTATGTCGTACCTAGGGAAAAATATTCTAATTTGTTCCCCGGCAATGACTCCAGAAATATGGTGTCGCTAAATCTTGCACCATGCAGCACAAGTGCAGAAAGAGGCAAGGAAAGATCCCTAGAGACAACCTTTGGGTTGATTGTAGACCAGTGCCTAGGACATCTTAAATAAAGGAGTGCTTGTAAGGTTATATGTGAGGGGGTTTCAACACTCCAATTTTCACGTAAAAAGTAATAAGAGGGGGCTTGGTTCAATTAGCTTTCAAAGAGGTAGATTCAAGCCAATTCATAGATCTAAATTTTGGGGGTATATGGATCAATCTCAAAGAGAAATGGTTTCTTCTTCTGGTGGCCTACAAATGAAAATGAGATAGATTGAACTAAAGTTGAAGTGGTGAAGGATAGGGGGAGGAGAAGGAGAAAATTAGGTGCAGAGGGTCGTGGCAACAGAATCTTCAGCCACTAATTTCCAGCAGAAAGTGGAATTCGATGGATAGGATTGTAAGCAATACAGAATCCTAAACCATGGTTTTCCGATGAAATGATAGAAATAGAGGGTGTTGATTTTACAGTTTTAGGCATGCATAGTAATGGGTATTAATATCTGTTCAACGGTTGAGGTAAGTTTGAGCCACCACATGTACTGTAAGATACTCACAAACCTTAGTAAATATGAAGGATTACAGTTACTACATGCATATAAATAACAAAAGTAATTATGTGGTCTTGCACATGTACTCTCTTCTATTTAGCAGTGAAGACAAATCCATTAGTCAGCAATAAACATAGTAGTTGTCTTAATACTATTTCAAAGAAGAAATACACGGTGAAATGAGGTTATAGAAGGGAAAACTTACTGCACATTAATCATGTTAGGAATCAATAGGAAAATATAATTTAACTCCAAGGGTCCAATAACCAGTCCATACACTTAGCAATGATATCAGTGAAACCCCCATGAACAAGCAAATTAGAACCAAAATGGCATCGTGGAGTTCAACCCTCCCGGGTGAGAAATTCTGGAACTAGCCCAGAACCAGAATGTAGTATTGCATGTGCCTATTTATAGGAAGAAGGGAATTTTTTACAATCACGACATAATAGAAAATATCCCTGGGCCGAGTCTCAGCTGTCAGATCAGGTAGCTATGTCAGCCAGGGTGAAGCATTGTTTCCCCCAAAACGATTACAACAAGATCCCATCCCTTTCTTGAAGAAATCAAACATTAATACACAAAGAAAGAAGATAGAGAGAGGAATGAGGAGGTGTCCCTTTGTCATTTTAGTGGAGGCCTCGTTTCAAGCCACATCCCTACTATCATCAGGCTTCTTTCAGAAGTTTGAGGTGGTTCACTACTGCATTGGCCGACTTAAGTCAATTCAACCTTTAAATGCCTTCAACGCCAACTTATGGACGCGTGTTGCAAGCCATCTTTCCATGAGTGTGTATAAATATATATTAAACTCATAGCTACTAACCCATCCATATTTTATGGCTCTATGCAATGTTATTGGTGTACCATGCCGCAGGCTTTTAAATCATTTAAAACAGAAAAATCGGAGGGCGTTGGCGTTTATCTCTTAGGCCTCTTTCTTATAGCCCCTTGTGTGGATTTCCTCATATGACCACAGTCAGAGACCAAAGGCTCATCTTTAAAGCACTTAAGGCCTTGACTTTATCTATGGGGGCCTTTTTCTTTATATCGCATAAGCCCCTCCTCAGCCAATTCCCTAGACCTGAAATCGTTATAGATAGTAGTTCATGATATATCGCATCCGGGGCCTTTTCCTTATCGCAATTGCAATCACCGATAAGCTTGAAACCAAGAACCACAGATCACTAATAAACCTATTGATGTCATCACTTCCATGTCACCACTGATGTCATCACTGCCATATCTCACCTTGTGAGTGGTGCCACGTGGCACCTAGAAACAACCCCATTGTACCCCTGAAAATGCCAAAAATGAGTGACATGTGTCTACCGCCACATCATCATCTATCCTTTCCATGTCATTGTTTGTACTTAGTTTTCTTTTTTGTCATTCACACATTAAGGAAACTGAAAAACAAGTACATGCATGTGCATTTTCATTTATATTGCATGAGGAAATTGATTTAGGAAAAGTGCATCTAGTGTGTGCTCTCTGCTCTATGTTGAAAGAATTTTACTTCTCTTTCCTTAGTAGCTAGGATTTTCATTGCTAAAAGAAAGTAAACGACTGTTTATCATCTTATATTGCATATTTAGGAATTGTATACCTACATCACGCAGTGAACCTTAAAGGAAAACTTCTTAAGAAAGATCAACTGTAAAATAAACATCAATGAACATAAAAACGCTTTGGAACCTAACGCACAACATTTAGAAGTCTAGGCTAGAGACGTATTCCGGTGTCGTAAAGCCTGGTAACTATCGTTTTCATCGTAGGTTGGGTGATTCCTCCTCTTTGATACAACAAGTGCCAATACGGACTTGTGCTCCCACGTACCATCTAGTATATATTGGGAGACCATAATAGGATATATCCTTTATCCTTAGGAAACCGTGCATGCCGCCTTATCGATCGTAATGCACTGAACACAACATTCGGGAAGATTGACTACCGTACGTAAAAAGTATTCTGTAGTTTTGTGATTGGTTTGGTAATCCCTTTGTCTAGATTTCTAGAGTAGTCACTTTCGTTCCTTTTCAGACTCCTTAAAATAAAAGGTTCATCTAAGCACTTGTCACTTCAGGCTCATTAAAAATCGAAGGCGACTAGAGTCATCTTTAGCTTTTTCTCGACTCTTAAAAATTGAAAAATCAAGTTGTGTCAAAGTTTCATAAAATTTATTTTAATCAGAATAACATCACTATTCCCTTGTTGGTCTTAGGTTGAGAAAATGGAATCCACCAATCAAGGACTTTTCCTTGGGGGAAATCCTAGTCCTTTCTCTTCTTGGGGAGATGTTGGTGCTCCACATATGGCTACATTGTCCCTTCCAGGACTTACAATTGGCCTATCGGTATGGCTTTTCTCGACCTTTGTCGTTCAAAACACCGTAATTCCTAAGCAATTAAATCAGCCACCAGATGATACTAGAGTTACCCCCCAACCTTCTACTTCATTTTTTTTCCCTCTCCTTGTTCCTCTTTGCCTGGTGAAGCTAGTAACGCCAAAAACCAAGTAACTGATAAGAAGAAGAAAGGGAAGGAGAAGAAGAAGAAGAAGCCAATGGCGAAAGGGGGAAACCATGCATTGTCTGGCAAAAATCCACACACTGCACCATCGAAACCTAAATCTCCATGTGTCAGTTGCAAGGGATACCACTATCATTGAGATTTTCCCTGTATCCCACGGATCTTAAGGGACTGGTCTTCCCAGTTGCACAATCCATGTCTTCAACCTCTGACGATCATGTTGAGAGTACACCATCAACTAGTGAAAACGAAGTCAATGGACAAAAAGGAAGATCTAAATTTCCTTGTAGACCCTATGAAGGCGATCATGCCCTCCATTGTTGTCCTTTCCTAGACGAAGCTAAAATAGTCTTGGATAACCATCTTGCTTCACCACAGTGACTTCCTCATGGATACAAGAAACTCTTGTCGAGTCCATCGCTAGTTGAAAATCTGACTGACACACCTTTGTTGTCGGTCGAAGCACCTATCATTGAAGATAAACCCTCTGAGTCCACACCAGACCAAAGTCAACAGGTCGAGACGGCAGTCGACCCGGTCTTGTCTTTAGAAGGTCCACCTTCAGATGATACAGTCACCAAAGAGAATGAGAACGACACCATTCAAATTCTTTTTGTTAAGATAGAATCTGATGAACATGGGGGTAATCTACCCGTTCCTTTACCGCAGGAAGGAATTTCATCAGAGATTCATCCGGCCATTTATTCGGTACCTCCTCCAAGCAATCTAGTCATTTCCTTCAATTGGAATCTACTACGGAGACCCTGCCTACCATCTAATGTACCATTCCAAATCATAGTACAAGCTTACAGAATGATCATGGCTGGTATTATCATAGATGAAGGGGCTTTCGTGAGTATCCTTTCCTCAACTACTTGGAAAGCACTTGGTTCGCCATCACTTCTGCCTGAGATTCAAAATCTATCGGGCTTCAACAAAGGAACTAGTCGACCGTTAGGGATCCTTCCAAATTTGCCTATAACTTTGAGAAGGAAAACCATTTATCTAAATGTGATGGTAGTCCAAGGGCCATTAGATTACAATCTACTCCTTGGGCGTGACTACATTTATAGCATGGGAGCTATTGTTTCCTCAATCTTTCGAGTGATGTGTTTCCCGCATGAAGGTAGAGTGGTCCAGCTCGTAGACAAACTTTCATTCTTTGGTTCAAACACAGCTACTAGTCAAGTGCCATCCATAACTAGTCTTTTTGCACAAGGAATGTCTCATCAACCTCCAGTCAATCCACCTGATGAAGGCGAGTGATTCGGTGAATGTGACTAAACCCAGGGGGCATGCGCCCTGGTCTGCTTCGGCAGGAAAACCCCAGATATAAGGTAGGTTTCCACGTAGGATATATGACTAGTCTAACACACCCGTCCATTTAGGAAAATGGGATTAGACTGGAATAGGATTCCCTTGTCAAAGGTTATGTGATTGGAAGTGGATTCAACCCTTTCACCTTTGTCTATTTCGATGGACAGAGCCAACGAAGTGTTTTGCCTGCAAATGCGAATAAAACAATCTTGCAAATGCAAGAACTTCCATATGGTAACCTAGAAACCCTACTTTATACCTGGGGGCATGCAAACCTTTTGCTTGCAAGTGAAAATCAATCTTTTATTTTCTTAGTTTGTAGGCTTATTTTCTTAGTTTGTAGGCTTTCAACCCTTTAAACTCATAGGTTGGTCATTCCTAGCTTGCATACAAAAGGCTCCGGAGCAAAGTTGTGCATGGGGCAAGCTCCCTAAAAAATGAACCTACTGATGATAAACATCCTTATTATACGACTGGCATGAGCAGGTTTACGTGAAGTTCAAGCTCGTTAAAAACTATACCTAGCAATGAGCATATGTTCCCCCAGAGTTTAAGCTCATGAAAAAATGAACCCACCTTTCGGTAAATAACCTTTGTGATCACATCGCTATCAACTTTTGAGCCTTGGTCATGTTCTTACCATCACCTCCACCTTTTAGCCGATCATACACCTCCACTTGATTGTTTACCCTTTTAAGGAACAGCTGCGACGAGTGATTATGTTAGCCACCTTCTTTACACTGTCGTGATGGAAACATTCCAAACCTTACCTGGTACCAGCTACTACCTAAAAATATCACTCATTCCTCAAAGACGAGTCTCTTTTAAGCTCTTTTTAGACTCGTAAAATATAAAAATATTGTTGAGCAATTGGCCTCTCCAAATCATTAAAGTGATTGGAAGTGCCATACCTCCTCTATATTTTAATCTTTTTGGACCTGAGGGATCATTACACAAAAATATCGAGCGCTTGTCTTTTTTGGCTCGTTAAAGTGATCGGAAAAGTCATCCCTTTCGTATTATTTTATACTTTTTCGGACTTAAGGGATTATACTACGAAAAAGGATTACTGGAGTTTCCTTTTCATCGCTTTTCAGACTCTCTAAAAATGAAAAGGACCGAGTTATCTTTGTTGTTAAACTCGTCAAAAGAATAGTGACGAACTTGTCCATTACAGACAAGAGTGAGTTTCACTGTCACTAGGCTCGCTAAAACATAGCGACAGGTTTGCCCGAAGGGAAAATTATAGAACAAGCATATGATATAATCCTCAAGCTTGACAAAAATAAAAAGGTACTGGTCAGAAATGACAGGGGAAAAATTGGGAAGAAAACTTCAAGAAATTTATTGATAGCAAGTCACTCTTGAACATGACACTTTCACTCCATCACCATGATTGAATCAGGTTGGGTTATTTCGTTCACCGGTCATATCACCTTTGGTCCTCCGTACCATCCATTTTTGGGGTTAACGCTACCAATCCATTTCAGTGTCACCAATATGTTCAAGAGAAGTCGCTCAGAGAATTCACCAACCCAGCTTACGCCTCATCCACTGCGATACCTTCATGCTCCATTTTTTCATGATTGCCACCCTGAACCTTGTATCATCAGATCGTTTTCACCTCCACAAAATCATTTTCTCCGCTCCGTGTCGTAGATGTGGGATTCATTAAGGCCATCCTACGACGGGTCACTTCTTGTCGACATTAGCTCATTATCCAAGAAGTCGACTAGGAACAACCCTTTCAGTACTTTGAAGCTTTCATGCCTCAATGGCAAGTTTCTCACTTCCGGCGACAGGTTTACATCAATGACCTTCGACTGAAAGATTTTGTGTGGTGTTTGACATCGACTCATGTATTCACACCATGTGAATTGTATTGCAGTACCTTAAGGGTCATTATCATTATCGGTGATTCCTCTCGTGCCTATTAACAACTTACATCATTGGCTAGTAATCAGGCGATGTCTTTCCATGTTCGACACCAGAACATCTTTTCATATGGATTGACTTGTAATCCAGGCGAAGATTGAATGATTTTGAAGACCCCGAATCTAGTTTCATCCATCCAGGCTGCGATATATTCAGGAAAATAAAGACATCAAATGTACATCATAGTTGCACAGATAATCATCCAAGCTAAGGGAGGATGGCTCTATCAAAATCATCAGTCTGTCACACAGACGGTTGTCTGCCCTATGTACATGAAAATGAATTTATAAAGCTGAGCATGGGAATGTCTGGCTCAGCTAGATCATGAAAATACTATGAAGATAATGTATTGTATTGTATCTTATTACAGGTCACCTTCAATTCGAAAAACCTTGGATCCTCATGATAAAACATTTCACCCAACATCAGAATATTTACGACCTCATGCTTTAGGGGGCAACTGTTATAGACATATTTGGGCACTACAACCCCAATCACATATGTCCATAAACCAAGGGATTCTAAACCCCTAAAAGTGTTGTTTCATACCCTAAAGGAACAAAGTCAGCTGATTACATCATTTCCCAGAAGTTCTCCCTGAAAAACTACTCAGAAGTAGTCAAACCTGGACCATCTCACCTGCTCCATGGTCAGGGTGTGATGCATCTCATCTGCTACAAACAATAGGTGTGATGCATACTGAAAAGGCCTTCTGTAGGGTGTGATGAGCGAGAATAGACAAATGGTAGAGACAGTTTGCTAAGTGGATGATCAAGGAATCTTCTAGAAACTTCTCATATAACACTTGCCTCTCAGAATTCGCCCAGGGATGAGTAAGAGATCAATGAAATCTCCAAGTGGAACCAAGAACTATGAGTGAAATGACACTAATCAAAAACTCAGAAGCTGACTCACCCCCCTGCAAACATCTATATATGAATCCCTCATCCTAGAGATCCAAAGGCTGGAATTTTGTATTTTGTAAGGAAGTGTTGTTGGTTTCTTTGTGAAACATTGTATTGTTGGGTGATCTAGCTTTTCATGAGGTGAATAGGGCTTTCATGCTGGGAGGATGGTGCTGGATCAGATAGCTTAGTTGTAATCCTCTCTTCTACTACTTCTATCAATAAAGCTATTTGAGGTTTCCTCCATATACTTGTATATTTCTAAATCTTGTATTGGTGTATGCATTTGTATGGTTAATGTACATCTAATCCTACATTGTTTATGGTTATAGATCTCTATGCTTTGATGGTATTTTGTTTCTTTGACTCTACAGGTGTTCTTTGAAGTAGGACAAGTGAGGAAGGAGTGGCAAAAGCTAAGTCAAAGGAGGGAGCAAACAAGCAAGGAGCCAAGCAAAAGACTGAGGTTGGTACTCTCTGCTTCTTTCTCATCTATCTCTCATAAAGGAAAACACAAGTGACTTTAAATTGTTTATTTCTAAGATAGCTACCAATCTTAGTGGGACTAGCAGGTCTAAATGGACACTAGTTTTCCCGATAACATATATACCACCAAAAATATATTTCCGAGCACTACACACTGGAGAGGCTCGGGTTTGGCTCTCATAGCTTATGTGGCTCAAAATTTGGCTTCAAACACCACTGCTATTTGGCTCTTGAAGCGGCTAGTGATTGAAAAAGTAGTGAGTGACAATAGTAGGAGCACCCTTGCTCCCCAATGAGCACAGGCTCTTCTTGGGCTATAAAGTCTCCCTTAAACTTGCAAGCTCCCTCTCAAAGTAGACTCCCTCTGAGTCTCTGGAACCTGGAATTTATTCTCTGGAAAGTGCACCTTCTTCTCAGGAACCTGTACCTTCTCCTCTGAAGCTTGCACCTACACCTAAACTTGCTCCTTCTTCTCTGGGATCTGCACCTACTTCTCATGATCCATAGGCTTTCTCATCAGCCTATATATACCATGCTCTCTAACTCCAAGTACAATTCCATCAGACTTAGAGCCTCTAGGCTTGAGTCTTACCTTCCCATCCTGGTACAAGACCTCAGACCCATTCCTCTCGATCATCGAGATAGAAATCATGCTATATATGAGTCCTGGTCAAACAATACATCCCGGACTCACATCACATGTCCTGTCTCCATCCTAAATGGCACAAGACCCAATCCTCGGATCTCCAACAGGTTATTTTCGCCCAACACCATGTACAACTTCGAGTCCCATTTATCTAAAGTCTCACAAACCTCCTGTGACCCCGTCACATGCTTTGTCACACCACTGTCCACGTACCAACCATCCTCATCAATAGTACCCTGCGAGAAATTAGAAAACATAACAAATTCCTCCTCTTCCAATATCCAAGTGAGATCATATATCTTAGCTAAAGTGGCAATACCGATGACCTGTTTCCTTTGTTATTTTTATCATCTCCCTTCTTCTTCATTGGACATCCTGACAAATAATGACCCATCTCATCACAATTGAAACATTTTACCTTACTCAATTCCTTCTTCTGCTTACCGTTCAATCGTGTTGCAAGTGCCACATGACCATTGAAATACTTCTACTTTGGATGAAGGTCCCCATCTTGCAACTCTTCCTGAATGAAGTCATCCCACAACCTATAACCCAGTATGTCAACTTTTCTCTGGCAATGATTCCTTTGATGAAGGGCTTCCATTCCTCGGTGAACCCTTTCAAGGCAATCCATACCATATCTCAATATGAGAGTCAAATTGATGGCAATAAGCTCATCATTGACCTAAGACAATCTCATCAAATACAAGGTCACACTTTCACCCTTTATCATCTTGGTGGACTTCAACTTATCCTCCGATACCAATATTTGGTTCTCATTCTTATTCTAGAACAAATTCTGAAGAGCCATCCACATCTCATGTGCATTTTTCTTCCTGGACAAATGAGGTATTAGGGCATCCTTCACACCATCTAGGATGATCAATCTCACCCTCGCAACTAAATCTTCATATATTTCTAGCTCCTTAGGGTCGGTTGGCTTCTTAACCTCTTTCACGATGAACTCCCAAATCCTCTTGACCTGCAAGACCTACTTGATCCTTTTCTTCCAAGGACTATAGTTGGACAAACCCTCCAACCTGTCCTCATACGGGAGACCTGCCCGCAACTTTTACATTGTCACCTACAATGTGACCAACTCCCTCTTAAGATGTACTTCGTTGTGCACAAATCTGATTTACTTACTTCTAACATACCTCAGACTCACTTCGATACCATGTTGAATTTATACGACCTTGGGTCTAGGTTAGAGTCTTAAAATTATTGATGCTACCAAACCAAGAATCTCAACCATAAACTACTTTTCACAATGGATATATAAAGCAGTAAATCACACATGCACAAATATACATGGTTTTTTAAAAATTGTATAATATGTACAACATCAATCTTCACTATATTAAACCAAATATGAATAATACAATAGTCTATGGTATACAAGATACAATGAAAAACCTCTTTGTTCGCTTCGATGTCATATCTTGTCCTATTGGTCCTTCGCTCCTGCACTGCTCACTAGCTGCCCCTGAGTCCTTCAAAGGAAAACACATCAAAACTCCAGGAGGGATTCCACCTAACACTACTGCAAGTCACTTCTATAGCACGTACACGGGCTGATACAATCTTCTCTCTAGGTTGGCCAATTCCCGAGCTCCAAACTACCATGTTAGTATTCACCGTTGTCCATCAAGGTACTTCACTTCAGCACCAAACTTTACCCAATCTTCATCTCCTCTTCATCACTTCAAGATGCTCATCAAGAGCTACTTTGGGTTATCGACACGTTTCCCTCCACCAAAACAATGTTGCCCAATCCTTCACTGCAGAATCTACTCCTAATTGGGGTTACTTATCACTCAATAAAATCCTAATACAGAGCTCCCATAGGCTACTCCAATTATGATCCAATTATGGTCAACTTATTTAACCCAATGCACCTCCAAATGTTGCTCCAAATCTTCTTGCACATTGTTGTTCGTGACTATTATGGTTAGGGCACTAGGGAACATTTCTAAAACCCTAAACTTCTCCAATAGTCCACAAACAACTCTCTAGAAAACTGTAGTTTAGGCTAGGAGATACACTCCTCCTCCACGTTGAGGATAAGGGCTAAAACCAACCTATCAAATAGCCCATGCAAGCCTTGCTGCTGTGGTATGGCCTACGACCTACCATACAACACGTTTGCTGCAATACGCTTCCTTCAAACACTACCATAGTCCATTTGCAATCATACAAACCAACCCCAAAAATATTTGTTTCCATCTCTTAAGGCCTTAGCCTAGAAGCTAGCATACTCGATCTCCAGTAACAATATTCAAACCCTATTCTACCCTTGAAACAATCCTCCAACCTATGCTTCCCTAGCCTCCCTTGTTGCGGCCTCAAAACAAAGATCTCCCTTCCTCCACGAGTTTTCCTTAGGGTGTGCATTGAACAAAAGGATGAGGAATAAGCCTCATACTCACCCTTTATTTATACCAAAGCGAGAGGCTCCAAAGCATCACATTTTAGGGTTGTCCAGCTGTCATGAGCCTAACATAACCTTAGGGCGACCTTGACACTTATGGTGTCAACCCAAAATTACATTCTAAAATTCATATCTCCACTTCGACAACTCAGAATTTGACGATTCTCGAAGAGTTAGATTCTTCTTTTCGTCGTCTATCGTCTCATGCCATATCATGTAGAAATGTTCTCCCGTAAATACCTAAAACACGATTTGGTGCAAAACCCCATACTTGGGTTCCAAGCCCACAAGTGACTCTTGTGGCACTTTTCCCTCCAAATCCTGAACCCTAGGGTTTGGAGTACTTCCCAAGCTACACAAATCAACATTGTGCATGTTGCATATGTGGTGTTGTGTACATGTGGTGTTGTGTGCATCATTGTACATATGGTGCTATATACATGTGGTGTTGTGTATATGTGGTGATATGTACATGTCATGCATGTGGTGTTTTGTATAAGTGGTGTTTTGTACATGTAATGTGTGTGGTGTTGTGTACATGTGGTGTTGTGCACACATTGTGCAGGTGGCATTATGTATAGATGGTGGTGTTTATAGTTGGTACTGTGTACATGTTGTACATGTGGTATTGTTGTACATGTGGTATTGTGTGCATGTTGCACATGTTGTGATGTGCACATGTGGTATTGTGTACATGGTGTACACGATGTTTTGTGTAAGTGTGGTATTGTTTATGTGAATTGCATGGTCCTGATATCATGACATGTGTGTTGATTATGTTGCACTTTGTGTATGTATATGTATTGTGTGGTACAATGGGTTTAGGTGTATGTATTGTGTTGTGTTGTACACCGGAGGTAGGTGTATATATTGTGTTGTGGTGTACATCGAGGGTAGGTGTATGTGTTGCATCATACACTAGATGAAGGTGTATATGTTGTGTTGTATGACAGGTGTAGGTGTATGTGTTGTATGTTAGGTGTAGGTCATTATACTGTATGGTGTTGTATGCTGGGTGTGGTTGTATGTGTGTGATGCACACTATGTGTATGTGTACTTGGTTGAAGAGAAGGAACTATATGTTTTTCGAGTGTGGCAACCAATGCTGATGTGTGTACATAAATTAAAAAAGATAAAGGTAGAAGCTAAGGGCCGATTAAAGGATAAGTATCGTTATTTTATTTTAGTTTTAATTATGCATATGATCTATGACTCTACTTTATGAGGGTTACATGTGATCTATGATTTTGATTATGATGGTTGTGTTTTGAGCTAACCGGATGTGATGTGTTTAGACATGATGATTTGGTCAAAGATGTTAGTTTGACTTTTTGTGACAGAAAATAAACATAATGGAAAGTGTACTTTGTTGATGAGCCACCTATGAGGTATGATTTGAATTTATTTCGGTTTATTTTAAATCTAATGGAAGCTATGTTCTTGGTATAAGAAAGCATGAAAATGCTCGGTTGGGTGGTTGAAATTGACTGCAAGCATTAGCGGCAACAACAAAAGGAATCATACTAAGCAACATTATGTTGGTAAAGCACTTCAGGAGCAAGGCCATTGTGGGACACTGGTACCCAATAGTGTCCATTGATTTCCATGAGCATGTTATGACCAATATGATGGTTTCGAGGTAGGGATATGCCTTGGTGTTTGGAAATTATGATGCGAGGAAACCTTGCCAAGGGAGGGGTCACCCAAGGGATTGTGTAGAAGAGAAGGGGATGCCCAACGAAATTTGGAAGTTGTGTGAGTGCACAAAGGGGGTGACCGGATTTCTCGAGGGACTGTGTAGCAGAGAAGGGAAGGTCGGGGATGGATCTTTTTTGTCATTATCATTCCTAGATGGAATCATATGCACATTGGGCGTGTGACCTAAAACAATGAGTCAATAACTATTCACTTAGAGGATAAGTGGTGTAGGATTGTAGCGCTAGACATTGGATGCAACTTTGACTCTGGTAGTGGATTCTAGACCTCCTATGAAGTAGGTCAATCCTGGTATTACTTTGAGGGTGGAGGTGTAAGCCTCTAGATTCCCTTGTTGCTGATACGGGCACTGTATATTTGTTGGTTGAGAAAATGTGCATATGTGTATATTATTGTAAATATTGTATTGAGTTGTGTTATAAAACTTAAGGAAACAATATGATTGCCATGTTTTTGGCAGTTTTCATAGTAAATATTGCAACAAGCTATGTTATAAAGCTCGATAGGCAGTATCTTTTTTGTTCAGCAGCTTGTTGGTTTATAGGTGTGATTAAACACCGAGGATGGTGTTCCCCCAAGGGGGAGGGTTTTGTAATAACCCCTTGTTGATTTCCATGTAAAAACTATAAGACCAAGGTCATGGGACACATATTCCAATATGAATGGTGGGAAAAACATCTTAGTGGGGTTTCCCTTCATTTATTATGGCTATGGAAATTGGTAAAGGAAATGGCAAAGGTTTTGGAAAGGCATGAGGCATTAATTGGCATTTTATTTATGGAAATAAAGAAAATTAGGAGAAAAGGAAGGTGAAAGCGTGTTGCATGTGAGGAGGAAAATGAAGGAAAAATAATGGAAAATGAAGAAATTATAGGCCTCAATGATTAAGAGGTTTCTGATGATCAGTTCATGGCTTTGTCAATGTATGAGGATTTTGTTAGTTTTTTCTTGGAGCTTTCTATTCTATTCTCTCTATCATACTCTTTCACATGTAGAGTTTTATGGAGAGAAATCTTGGAGTGCGACATACTTGGGATTTAGAGCAAGAATGAAAAGGAAAAACATGAAATCATAAGGGGACAACGGGATCAACAACTACAAATCGATTTATTTGCAGATACCAATTTGCATGTATGATTTCCTTACTAGTTTTGGCATGCATGGCACATGCAACTGGTTTCTTGGTTATGATTTTTCATTGGAATGGAGGATTTCCTAGATGGATAGTGGTTTCTCATAGCCTTTCCATTTTTTGGATATCCATGGCTTTTTGGGTTTCCCATTTATTTTTCTGATTGGTACTCATGTTCCTTATGGTTGTGGGTTAAGTTATTATTTCTTGGAGCCTTGGTTGGACAAATTATTTGGAAGCCCTGTAACAACTTGGGTTGAGTTACTAGTCCTTGAAGTAATGGTTGGAAAAACACTATAGAAACCTTGGAGTGTTGAGCTACTAGTCCTAGAAGCCTTGGCTGGAAAAACACTCAGGAGCCCAGTGGAAATTGTGGGTTGATTTACTAGTCCTCGAAGCCTTGATTGCAACAAACGCTCTGGAGCCCTTGACGGTTTGGGTAGAGACCAATCTGGTGATGTTTAGTGATTTCCGACCTTTAGGTGGAATCCCTGGTTGAGGGTTGAGGGTTGAGGGTTGAGGGTTGAGGTGGTTTTTCCCTTGGAAGTCATGTTTTGTTATTGTTGAGCTAATTTATGTGACTAAATTAACGCAAGTATTTATCATCAATCCGGGTTTGTGAAACTTAGAGGCAAATCCACTATTTGTGAAGATCAAGTATAACCAAACTTTGAAATATAAATGATTAAAAACTAAGGGAAAATATATCCTAAAACTCTTGATTCAATCAGCTTAAAAGAGGAAACATTGAAAGAGTTCTTGACTCAAGAAATCTGCTCTCACCTCAGTTATGACTTCAATGAATTAGAGATTATAACCAAAGACTCAAGATGCATAAATCATACATTAAAAAGGCTCTTAACTTAAGAGACATTCAAAGTTTTCCATAATAACTCATTCATCTCAAGATATAAATCTAAATGGAAACAAACTGTTTGCATGTAAATAAAAGAGACTAAATCTAATTCACCATTTCATAGAGAGAGTGCCCAACTTGAGCACTTGCTTGCCAACTCAATTAGATGATGAATAAACCATTAACAAATGAAATCAATCACTATTCATAACCATGATGCAATCTGAAATAAGACTTTGAAAAACTAAAGCTATCATCAACCAGATTTGCAATGAAATAAAACTAGTCTAACTTGGAAGTGTACTTAGCTTGGTGTGGGGGCCCTCCACCCTTGCCTTGCACACTTATGAAGATGATATCAAAAGCGTTATATCAGTCAAAAATCCATGTATTGATCAGCAAAATGAAAGTAACATAAGTCTCCAACTTAAGTCTTCAAACCAAAAATATTACAGCATAAAAGTATCAAATGTCAAGTGTGTTGAGCCATCAAAGTGTGGCTCTTAAATAATGAGTTCATGAAACCAACTGATCTGAAATCACTCTAAAAAACATATCTATCCCAATCCACCTATCCAAGTCGAATCCAACTCCCTCATCCCAATAAATATGACTAATATCAAGGGATCCTAAAACAGCCCTATTTAAATGGGATTTCTGGATGACTAGTCATGATTGACTAGCTCCAAAAAGGCATAATAAAACTCGTTCTGCTGAAACCAAGAATAGGTGGCTTGGTCCTAGTTCCCAAGCCTCCTATTCATGCATCCCATTCGTGCTGAAGTGGCCTGCATCCATATCAACCATGAAGTGATTACGGGAATTTCTTAAAACTGCCAAAATTGCGCTTAAACTCAAATTTTAATAAAAACTTTAGAAATTGATTAATTAAAGTTAAATACCTGTTTAGACACCAAATATTCATTAAAATGAAATGGATGAAGTGAAAATGAAGGATAAATGGATAGCTAGGTAAGTTTCTCAAAGCAAAATAAGATCAAAACTGAGGCCCAACATCTCTCCCATGCTTATGATCAAGCATGTCCCCATGCTTGCTTGTTTCTCTTGGACCTTCTGCCCTCTGAAGTAGATGTTGTACCTGCTGCTGGTTCCCTGTTCAAACAATCAAAATCTGATTCCTGCCTTGCCTTTAACATTGATGCCTTAACCTTTTGTTTTTCATACTTAGCTTGCCACATGTTTTTGTCTTTCAACCACTTGAATGCCTGTGTGGAAAGCAATTCATTTCTCCTTTTCAACCTGCTTATTTCTTCCTGTAATTTGTCATTTGTTTTTATTAACTTTGCATTGTCTTTTTTCTGTGCCTTATTCTCTGATTTCAATTGCTTCTCAACAATTTTACTTATTTCAAGCTGATCTGTTAAGTCTTGTATCTTGGCCAAATTCAGTTCTTTTTCAAAATCTTGGGTAGTTTTCATCAATGATTCTCCTGCATCATTATCAAATATGGAATCTCTCTCAAGGGGTTCTTTGCTATATCCTGTTCTTCTGGTTTCCTAGGAGAATATGCTTCTACCTCTTTTTCAAAATCAACAGAATTCCTAGTCCTAGGAACAGACATAATAGATGTATCAATCTCATGCATGGCTAGATTTCTTGCTCTGGTTCTAGGATAGAGGGGAGAGTTCATCATGCTTCTATATTCTTGCTCTACTTTGTCTTGTATATCAACAAAATGTTCAGTAAAATTATTTTTATGCATAAATTCCTTCCAGTCTAACCCCTTTGCTTTCACCTGATATTCTACCAAGATTTTAATTAACCCCTGATGATATACCTGTGTTTCCTTTGGCTTATGCTCTTGTTTCACTGTTTCAACCATTTTGACAAGACTTTTATATAGAAAATATGGCAAGTTTATTCTACCATATCCCTTTATGTGCTGCAGCAATCTAACATGGTATAGATGAGCAATGCTATACTGTCGGTCACAAGTCAAAAATTTCTGAATAATCATAACTAGTTCTCCCCATGGTTCATTGAACCATTCACGGGGTATCCCCTTAGTTCTATCAAAGGTGCCTTTCCTGTTCTTTTCAAGGAAGAAATTCCATGCTTTCTCCTTGAAATGCAAACCCTTATGATATTTTTCTCCTATCATAGGCAACTCTAAGGCTTGGGCTAAGAACTCTTGAGTTACAGGGATACTGACTTCTCCTACTTGAGTTCGATCTTGGCTGAAGTTATTGATGAAATCTTTTGTTATTTGCTCAGAATGTCCATTGAACTTCTGGAGAAATCCTATCATGCCTGACTGATATAATTTTTCTATTGTTTCCTTTCCCCAATTCTCTATGTGAAATCTGGGTTCTACCCGGTTTGTCATGATTTCTGTGAACCAATAAATGTAATCCTCAGCTGTTACTAATTTCATTTTGACAAGGAGAATGATTATTGTTTTTAAATTAAATTGTAGAAGCAACGAGGCTTACCTTCCCTCTATGATTCAACTTTAAATCTCTGTTGTCTTCCCTCTGTATAAACCTATTTCAAACCCCTGTTTCAAGGCACACCACACCTGAATATCCATTATCAATACACTGTCCTCTGTATGTTGTTTTTAAACAATAAATACACATATAGAATTAACCATGTTTTCCCAATCAAAATAACATGTGTTACTGTGTATTTAAATAAAAACATAAGAAAAATTTTTGCTCTCAGCTTCCTCAAACATTCTCTGTGTATTCACAATGAAAAATTTTGCTCTCGGCCTCTTAACAGTTCCTCAAACATTCCTTGTTTATTCACAATGGAAAACATGACTGTATAATGCCACAATTGTTCTCAGCCTCTCAAAAATTCAACTAATATTGACTGTGTTTAATGCAAATTGCACTGGCCTTTAAAAAAAAAAAAAAAATTAAAAACATGACTGTGTATATAAGCAACTTGCTCTTGGCTTAAACCCTCTCATCATTTCACAAAAATATCCCTGTATATAACAACTGCAGACAACGTTTTGAGCCTAGAGGGCTATTCACATACGCTCGGCCTCATATTCTTACTGCTCAAAACAAATGGCAACCAAAATTTTTTTTAAAGAAACACAGTCAATGAACCCTCGGCCTTTTGGCACAAAATAATGCAAAGTCGATTTCAAATAAGATTTGCAGTCAACGCAACAAATATGCAGACAATCCTATGCATTTTAATGGCACAAAACATATGAATATATGCGCACAGTGAAACATGAACACGGTTTGAAAACTTGTTTTGACATGCACCCCTGCAGCGTTCCTCTGTTCTTTTTGACAATTCCCACGGCATGCAGCTGTTACAACTCATATATATACACAACAGCACTTTTAAAATCTCAGTTTAATGCATATGTCAATATCCTGATCGGTGCAACCACGTATTCACAAACCCTCATAACTTTGTTTGACCGCTGATGACAATGGCGCATATTGAAAATGTATACATATGCATTTGAAGGCTTGGCGGCTCTCGGCAAACAAATAGATGCAACTATAGTTCAAACAACAGTGTTTATATATACAACAACCCTCACGCTCAGTCATTTAAACTACCTCTCCGCGTTGGATGCATTTGATTTCTCCTTGTATGATGCATGCAACTTAAATGCTGGCCGACTATTATGGTTTTCACGCCAAATCTTATGCATTAAATTGATTCAATCTTTTTCTACGTGCTATGGACTGTGAGTTATCCCGGTTTTGCAGTTACCTGGCTGTCACTGGACGCGTGGATGCAAAAACAAAGCTTTGAATCTCTTCTTTCTCGGGCAGTCAAACTGGTGTCAAAAAAACCTGTGAGTAATACAAACTCGTGCTTATCTACAGTCGCCGAGCGGAAAATATTCAAATTCTTATCTCCCAACACTCGGCTCTCTCCAGACTTCCTCTTTAAAATCACTTCTCAGCTCTCCTTCCGCCTTTTGCTTGGTATCAAACCGACTCTCTGAGCTCTCGGCAATGAAGAAATGGTGGTTTGAATCAACAGAGGGATGGTTATTTCATGACCGTTTCTCCGTATACCCTGCGGTTCATTGTTGGTAGACGTTGGTAGCTGGCCGTCCTCATTGACTCAGTCTCCCGACTGAGCAATGAGGATGGCCGTATGGTTGTTTGAATTACTCATGGTCCGCCGTTTCCATCAACCAATACCCTCTGACTGGTATAACACCGTGTCATCGTGCCGTCCCACCGGGCGTGCCAACCGTATTATGTGTTGAACTGTTGGGCTGCGTGGTGCATATGCTGCTGTATTGTTGGATTACGGCCGCCTCCATACCCTTCATGATAATGATATAACCTGATTATTATCGCTCATATACCTGGCTGTAGCACCACTGTGTGGTTATTATCATATGACGTGTGCTCTTATGCCGTAAACTTATTTCCTCCATTCCATACGATGTATTCATAACCTTTGCATGCGCAATCATAGTTTTGGTGATATCTTGGTTTATGTCTTATTTACTATCGTATTGGAATGTGCATTTGATATATGTTGCAATATATATAGATATACGCCATAGTTTCACTTACCATACCGTTGAATGCCACGGCCTCCCTTATATCACCATTACATTGCGCCCGCGGTCCCTTGTATGACTATGTTATATGCTATTCGTTGTTTGGATATGCGCTTTAGGGTATATAGATATGTCTCAATTCTTTTTATAACCCTTTTATTTTGATATATGCGCACTTTATATTACCATTGCCATTGATATATGCGCATTATGTTTCATGTTTTATACTTTAGCGCATACTTTATAACATAGCTTTTATAATTTTAAAAATGACCATTGGGTCATGTTTTAAAATTATAACCATTCTAATGCTCTGAGTTCATGTGCAGGTAAAAGAGTGGTCCCAGTTTGATCTTTTTGCGTTTAAGGACAAATACCTAGGGAAATTTTATGTGAATGAAATGAAATGTGAATAGGGAATGTAGGGTATATTGGGGAATGAATATCAATGAATATTGGCAGATACTAACTTCAATTGAAATCAAAACTAGAAGTTTCTAAAAAAAAATTGAAATTCAAGCACAAAAATGGCGTATGAATATACTCCCTTGCTGTTGTTTGTACAGGTGAAATGTTGGATGCTGTTTGTACAGGTGGAGTGAAATCCAAAATGTGTTGGATAGATGAAAAGTAGACATTTTTATTACTGCTTCTTGTTCACTATATTCCCTTGCTCAAATTGTTCAGGTCCCTTTGAATAATATCTTGCTTTCAAGTCCCTCTGCAATGATTCTGGTACGATTTGATCTGCTACAACTAGTTTGCTTCAGGTCCCTCTGCATTATTTTCTTCTCAGGTCCCTCTGCAATGCTTCTGGTATATTGTGTCAGCTCTGATCTGGTTCTGCTGCAACAAGTTTGCTTCAGGTCCCTCTGTAATGATGTTTCAACTCAGGTCCCTTCTGGTTCTGCTGCAACATATTTGCTTCAGGTTCAAAGTGGACAACACAATCCTTTAGTTGTAACAGCTAAAAGCTTGCTATAAGCCTCTCCCTTGTTGAATGTTTGACTTGTCCTCAAGTCAACTGTTGAGAGGTCCTGCATTGAAATGGGGTAAGAATAGTAAAACAAGAATATAGAATTCATAGAGTCCAGGTTTCCCTAGTTTTCCCCTATGAATTCATGCTTGCTGAGTGCCAGTTGCCTGGTTTTCACTAGCAAACAATTTATTTTTTTATGTTTTGATTTTTTTCATATATTTTTTCCCTTTTTTTTGTATATGTTTTTTTTTATTTTTACTATATATTTTTTATGCTTTTTCTGAACTGGAAGATGGCATAGCCATTATTTCCAGTCCGGATTCTTGGATCAGTTGTTTCATAAATGTCCCTTTACTAATAGGCTGATGATAGACTTTCAGCCTATGACCATTGACAACAAATGAGGTGGGATCCTGGTCGATGGTCTTTATCCTCACAGCTCCATTATCAAAGATTTCCTCGATTTCATACGGCCCCAGCCAATGTGTTGTAAATTTCGCTTTGAAATCCCTGAATTTGGAGTCAAATAATAACGCCCAGTCTCCCTTCTGGAATGTCTTGGTTTTGATGTACCGATCATGCCATTTCATTCTCTGTTGTTGTACTAGTGTTGTCTGTTCAATTGTTTGTTGACGATGTTCATCCAATTGGTTGAGTTCCATGATTCTTTGTTGTTGTGCCTCTGTCAGGTCCATGCCCAACTGTGCTGCTAGTCTGTAGGTTTGTTTCTGAAACTCAATTGGCAGTAGGGCTTCTTTTCCATAGACTAACTGGTATGGACTAAAACCAGTTGTATTCTTCCATGTGATCTTGTAAGCCCATAATGCATACTTTAGCTTTTCAGACCAGTCCTTTCTATTCAGCTGCACTGTCTTAGTCATAATATTTTCTAAGACTTTGTTTGTGGATTCTACTTGACCATTTGCTTGAGGGTGATACGGAGTAGACTTTCTGTGCTTTATCTTATATTTTTCTGTCAGATCCCGCACTAACTTTGAGGTAAACTGCGTTCCTTGATCTGTCACTATTTGTCTTGGTACTCCATATCGCACAAAAATTTCTTCAAAGAGGAAAGTAACCACTGTGTCCTCTGTCGCTCTGCTCACTGCTTTGGCCTCGACCCATTTTGTTACATAATCCGTGCATACAAGAATGTATCTTTTTCCATTTGACGGTGGATTAATGGGTCCAACAAAATCAAGCGCCCATTGTTCAAATGGCTCAATGAGGACTTGAGGCTTCAGTGGCATTTCATCTGACAAGATGGGTCTCCCTACTCTTTGGCAACTGTCACACTGTTTGACATATGCCTTAGAATCCTTGAAGACAGATGGCCAGTAATAGCCCAATTGCAGCACTTTGTATGCTGTTCGTTTGTCTGCAAAATGACCACCACATGGTTCGTCATGGCATGCTCTGAGTATATCTAGTATTTCATCTTCACGCACACACTTTCT
>APFE031448696.1:0-29593 GCA_000404065.3 Pinus taeda | reverse complement strand
GAACAACTTCAAGTGCAGAATGTGAGTCATAGAGTTCTTTCAGCTTTTGTAAGGCTTCGAAAGCAGTTGAAAATGGTGAAATATGGCGACTCACCTCTTCATTTACAAATGTTGTAATTAATGCATAGGCTTTTTTGTTCTTATTTTCCCAAATGGCGAGTTCTTTGTCTAAGTTAGGTTGTTCTGGCTCTTTGTCTCTGTTTCCAATGCACACTCCTTTCCACAACTCATTGAAAATGAGGGTGTGTTTTACCATCCTGGGCCACTCAGGATAGTTCTCCTTGCCAGTGAGAACTATTCCCACAATGGATATGATTGAATGCATTGTAAAATATGAGTGTTGTAAAAATACTTCTGTTAGCAAAAAATGTGCTTTTGTGGAGAAAAAAACTTATGTTGCTAAAAATTGATTCTGATATATGATATATGGAGACAGAGGTATGCAGAATAATTTATCTTCAAAGCTATCTCAATCCAAACTCACAAAAAATATCAAAGATATATGTGAACAAATTATTTTCATCTTCATGGCATCTTCACAATTATTGTCTATGTTGTCAAAGGAATCTACAGAAAACTAATAAGACTTGTATAAGCAATTCCACAAATGAGTCAATCTACAAAAGTCAATTGGAAGTCTTCAGCATAACCTTTAACTTCTCCGAAATTGCTCCTGTGCAAGATAACGTTCAAGAAAGTCTTACACAGAATTCCATGCTTAAGAACCAACATAAATGTATAGAATCTCTCCTATTGTGATTAACAGCATAAACCCATCATTTCTTCTTCTACAACAACATTAACCAATAGCATGATATATCAGCAAAAGTACATTGATCAGAGTCGGCTATGACTTTTGGTACAGAAGATATTTCAGGGGTTTTCACTTCTGTAACCCACAAGACATGGGATCTATCAGCAGACACGCTGCTAGTGTCGGACTCAAAGGAATTATACCTTTTTCGTTTATGTATGATTTTCATCGGTTCAAAACTCGCAGGCTGGGGTACCAGATTATCGACCTCGAAATCATCGAAATCAGAAAACTCAGTGGGAGTATGCAGGCGACGCGGAACTTAACTGTGTCAGGCCGAGGTATGGAGGGCCGTATCGGAGCAGCGCCACCATGTTTCCGCTACGCCACTCTGGCCTTCTTCAAGCACGAGGTTGTCCTTCACGTAGGAGTTATACACACTGTGACTATTCTAGCGCATATGACAACATTTCGCATACTAGACCCTGAGAAAATGAGCATCAGCGTATAAGACAATGTTTCACACACCAGACCCAGCGTTCATTTGAAAATGATACCATACACTTCAGCGTTCAACGTTCACTTGAAAAAACACATATGACAGAGGGCGCGGACTTGACAAAGGGCACAGACTTAAAAATGCATACAATATCAGAAAAACATATATGACACTGCCTGGAGCAGGTTTTAGGCAACCAGGCAGAATATAGGCAGAAAACTGACACTCAGACACTAGGAGTTACATAAAGACTAATTTCAGGAGCTGGCTCTGATACCATGTTAGGTCAGGCAGTAACTCCACCAAATCAATTCATATTTCATTCCTTCAGGTTGGTCTTTATTATATACATGAGGGAGAGACTATTCACTTCATCTCCCGATGACTGTTCATATTTCTTATTATTTATTTACATTAATTACATTCACGCAATCCTGATGATTAGGTGTCAACATACTGCAAGTCCGAAATTTTGTAGTTGGGGGGCCGAAATTCTGGATTGTTGTTGCTACTGGGAAGCTATCACTTGGAGACTTTGACAGGGATCATCTATTGGAAGGAATAGTTGGCTTGGTTACTGGAGGAGGTATTTGTCTAGGTCAAAAGAGTATTGGGTTGTGTCATCTTGCTTTGAATCTACTAGTGGAAGAGTTGGACTAGGTTTTCCCCTTAGAGGGGTTTTGCCCTGGCTACATGCCTACATCTTTTATCTCTTGTTCTTGTGGTCTTTATATACATTTAATTTGGTAATTTCTTGATGAAAGATAATCTAATAAAGAAGTAAAAGAAGCCACTATAACTCACAAGTAATTATCAAGAAAGAGAAATCAAACCCTAATTCCCATAAGCATTGATTTCTCAACACTATGGATTTGATCTATAACCTTCTCACTAAATTTGTCTAATCAAAATAATGATTAAAAATATGAAGAACGTTTCACAGTGAACAAATCATGTTAATATAAACAATACACATCAGTGTTAACAAAGAATAATTTCAAAGGTCAACCAGTGGATAATGGAAAATAATTTTTTGATTTATTTTTACTCAAATGTCAAGCCTATGACTACTCCCATGGTCACAAATCTCAAGAAGTTGAGAAGCTCCGACTCTAGTCTCGTCGATCCTACTAGCTAGTGTAAGTTGGTGGGCTCTCTGATGTACTTAGTGAATACGAGACCCGTTATATGTTTTGCTGTAAAAAAAATTAGTCAATTTCAGTTGGAGCCTCATCATGACCATTGGATAGTTGCCAAGCATATCTTGAGATACCTACATGGCACAATATATCACTGCCTAAAGTATGATGGAAAGGAAGTCAAGTTAACAAGTTTTTCCGATTTTGATTGGGGTGCCAATGACACTGGTGGAAGGAGCACTACCGGTGGATGTTTCAGTTTTGGATCTGCAATGATTTCATGGATGAGTAGAAAACAAGATATTGTTGCGTTAAGTATTGTCGAAGCAGAATATGTTGTTGCATGTGAAGTAGAAAAGGAAGTTGTTTGGTTAAGAAAACTCTTGTCATATTTGTTTGAAAATCCTTTGGATCCTATGATGATAAATTGTGATAATAAAAGCAGCATCAAGATGTCTGAAGACCTTGTATTCCATGCAAGGACGAAGCATATCAACAACCAGTACCACTACATTAGGAGTTTGGTACAAGATAGGGTCATAAAGCTACAAATATTCTGACAGATGAACACATAGTTGATGTGCTAATGAAATCTCTTATGAATAAGAAGTTGGAATATTTTAGAAGCATGCTTAGATTAGTTAATGTTACAGAGTTAGTTGACAAGGAGAGATGAAGCATCTTATGGCAAGATACTTGGGAGGACATATGGTCAGCCTATGCGTTTATGTCTAGATCCCGAAGTAGGGAGGGTGGTGTTGGTCATGGAGCTCTGACCTTGGATACACACCTAGATCCCTAGGTTGGTGGTAGAGCTTAAAATCCTAATGATACCTAGAGTGGCTAAAGGTTGAGTCCACCTTAGTCCCACACAATTAGAATACTTTGGTCAGGTATCTAATATGTAGCACTAAGTGTGCTAGAACTCTTCGTAGTTCATTTCATTTTGAGATCTTCCATGTACTTTTATATGTATGTAATTAAAAATACATCCCTAGTTAACGAGTGTTGAAGAATGTAACTAGTGTTTGTCTTCATAACTTTACTTATCATGAGAAATTTTATTATTAAATAAAATGACTTATTAAAGCATGGGTTTCATGCTTGGATCAATGTTTTCTAGGTCAAAGCCTCCATTGAAGGCTTCTAGGATTTATATTGAGTCAGTAGAGTCATTGCCATTTTTATTAGACCCTTCTTGGGCTTTATGTAAAAATAATTATTTTTGAGTCAAAAAGGTCATTTGTCACCTCCACACCAAGTCGGCACTGTCCCCATGAAGTTGGCCTACATTAAAGCAATTCGACCCAACAGAAAGGGATATAGAGAGGTAGTTCGACCTATTTGTCTCACTCATTCAACAAGTTCGATCTTCAAGGTAGAGACACAGAAAAGAGAGCGAAGTAGCTAGAGAAAGACGAAAGAAGTTGGGAAGACCTAATTCGAGTTTTTGGGTTATCTATCTCTCACACATGCAAAGTTTCTAGGCAGTTGTTGGGGTCGAAAATTTGAGTCTACTACAAGTCCAAAATTTTGTAGCTTGGGGGGCAAAAATCTATTCCTAGGGGGCGAAATTCTAGATTGTTATTGCTACTAGGAAGTTGTCACTTGGGGACTTTGACAAGGATCATCTATTGGAAGGAAGGGTTGGCTTGGTGATTGGAGGAGGTATTTATCTAGGTCAAAAGAGTCTTGGATTGTCTCATCTTGATTTGAATCTACTAGTGGAAGAGTTGGACTGGGTTTTCCCCTTGGAGGGGTTTTGCCCTGGCTACGTGCCTACATCTTGTGTCTCTTGTTCTTGTGGTCTTCATATACATTTAATTTGGTAATTGTTTGATGAAAGATAATCTAATAAAAAAGTTAAAAAAGCCAATATAACTCACAAGTAATTATCAAGAAAGAATAATCAAACCCTAATTCCTATAAGCATTGATTTCTCAACACTATGGATTTGATCTGGAACATTCTCACTAATTTTGTTTGATCAAAATAATGATTAAAAATATGAAAAATGTTTCATAGTAAAAAAATCATATTAATATAAACAATATCCATTAGTATTGACAAAGGATAATTTCAAAGGTCAATGGATAATGAAAAATGATGTTTTGATTTATTTTTGCTCAAATGTCAATCATTGTGTACTAATTCTTAATGATTTAGGGAATGTCATTTTGATTTATTTTTCCTCAAAGGTACAATTACAATTACCACATACGCCAAATAATCTATAGTGGATTTTGGAGTACTATATGTAAACTATAACCATAACAAGTGTTCTAACTTAATTTTATTGTTTTAAGTATTGGATTCAAATTATACTATTTAAACTCGAAACTTCAAATTTCAAAATCTCTATTTAATTTTGAACAAAATTCACATACTAACAAAAAGACATAATAATTAAATTAAGATTAATATTAAGAGAAGTAAACTTTAATATAATTTAATTTTAAAAAATTAATAAAATATATTTTAATTAATTATTAACTAATAATAAAGATAGCTAATTTTAGCTAGTATTATTTATCAATGGAGTTGTCTTTAGTGCGAATTTTTGGACTTTCCAATGCCAGAATCAAGCAAAAAAATTGAGATGAAATCTTGATTTGTGTTATTTAAACTGGTTTTTTGACTACATATATGGATTCAGCACCATGAAAAACCCCTAAGGCACTTCGATTGTGTAGGGGTTGCTCATCAAGCTTGTGATTTCAATAAATTCCTACCTGATTTTAGAGAAATTAAACTAGAAAAACCCACCTAAAAAGCTTCCAAAAAGTTGCACTAAAGACAACTCATTTCTCAATATAAGTTGATTTATCATACTTATTTTTTTTTTAATGTAAACTTTTATTTTTACAATTTTTGAATTGTGAATCTTTTTTATGGTTAAGAAATATGATTTTTTAGCCAATTAAAATATAGTTTTTATAGGAGCTATCACTAAAACTACTTCTAATTCACATGTTTATGGTATAGAGTCTAATGCAAATTCTTGGGTAGGTTGAGTACCAATTAGTGATGTCCATGGTAAAGTTCCCATAAATGGAATCAAAAATCAAGATGTATAACCTCCTAGTCCACTTAATGATCTTTGTGACCATAATTTGATTTTCATCACTAATAGACAGAGTTCATTATCTATCTAGTATACCCATATCCAATATGAGCAATAAAAGCATACCAAGTTGTTGCTAGCATCACCAATAACATCATGAGAAGATCCAATACAATCAATAAAAGTATACCACATCGCTACTAGCATCACCAATAACTACATTAGAAGATAGGGTTGATTGTATAGTGGTTTAAGTAGTAGGAAAAGCACATGTAACAATGTTCTTGATTGTGATCCAATTCTTTATGTAATTCCTACTAAAGCATAATAAACTAAAGATAAATACCTATAAGCAAAGGCAAACACAAGGGAAAAGGTAAGATTCTAGATCCAAATAGAGAGATTATGGCTTTGTTAATTCAGATGAACAACCAGTGTAAGTGACAACATTAGTAGCAAAACAAGCAAGCATATAATGGTATGCATGGAAATGGCAATGAAGGTCATAAACATCAATTTTAGTATTGTTTCCTCTCTTCCTATCTTATTATGTGATGGTTTGCTTTAGCTAGTGCAGTGTGCCGTCAAATCTTTATGTTTTGTTGTAGCAGCTGCAACACCCTCCAAAATTTTGGCCTGCATCCAATTTCGGAGCCTTCCTTGGGTTTTTCCTTGATGTTTGCAAGCACTCAGGCTCATCCCATGAGCTCGTTGAATCTTTGCACCCTCCTCGCTTGACCATTCACCGAACATCTTTTAGCATGTTGGTCACAAAGTCATGCTTGCAGTCGTGTTTTAGTTATGTTCATGATTGTCTTCGTGTGTATAAGTTGTATTCACTATGTAAGCATCTGTCGCATTCACGCATGAAGTTGTATGCAATGTCGCGCAAGTGTCGTCGCGATTATTCAACGATCTATCTCAAGTGTCGTGCGTGTCACTTGCACGCCTCGGTCAGTCACACTGAGTGTATGTTGTCTTGATGGTTCAACGTGTCTTGTCATCGAGTCATGTTGAATGTGTTCGCAAGGTCATGCATGCACAAGTTCACTCGCTCACACACTTAGTCATTTTGTTAAAACTCTGTCGATCGGACCACCCGCAAATAGCAAGACCTCCGTTGAGCTGCACTGCGCAATCTCAACCCTTAGTGATCATGTACAGCTACCCAGAATTGCATAGAGCTTGAGGCTTCCTCCCAGGTTCTCTGCACTACGCAATCATGTAGTCGACCCGACTAACTGTCACCCAGAACAGTGCAGAAGTTGCTAAGCAAACCATCTCAATTTGTGCTACCTGCAAGCAAATCTATCAAGCTTCCCACTGGTCACCTGGGCTTCACTCCAAAAAATTGCTTAGAAGCTGCCAGCATGCCCGCCTCCGTTGACTGAAGAAATTGCGCAGACATGAAGGACAGGCACTCGTTGTCTATCACTGCGTTGTCCTCAAAATTTGCACAGTTTTGTCAGCCAACCTACTGCTCCTAAAAATTGCGCAATTTTCATGAGTTGTCCAACACCCCACTCAGTCCAGAAACTGCACAGAAATGTCTTGCAGGGCAGCCTCCCAACTCTGCACAGTTTTGGCTAGCAAGCGCCCGCAGCTCGCTGCCAGCCTCCCCAGAGAATCCGCGCAGTTTTCACTGCTAGTGTCCTCCTTGTTGCCTGCACTGCCTCCCTGGAAAAATTGAGCAGATCTACCCTTCAGCCAAGCCAGAGCCCATAGAGAGTCATTGTTGATCCAAATTGCCCATCTCAGCCTCCTAGTGACCTCTGCGCAATTTTCCTTGACAATGCCTGGAGCCCGCATCCCAACCTAAAATGTTCTTTGCACAGTTTCAGAGCCTTGTCCTCTCTCCCGGTCACTTGCACCCAAAAACGAAAAATAATGCATCATGGTAGACTAGAAGATTTTTGAATTTGATGTCGTCTCATTATGAGTGATTGCATATACAGGTACATGGATGAGACATGGCGCAACGACGAATGGGATGAACAAGGAGCGCATGCTAGGAGACTTGTTCGTGAACAGATGAACACATGGAGCATGCCAAGTACAAGTGAAGAAGAGACATGCACATGCAACATCAAGCGAACACCGAGACCATCGAAGACTCTGCACACCTTGCCATGCAGAGGTGAAGCTATGATACACTAAAAGCACATGTATCACTCAATAGCACTGCAGCTCGACATGGACACCACCACTAGCATGAACATACCAACTCTGTCATGTCGAGTCATGTCATGCGTCATCTCGGCCACATCACTATTGTGGGCCATACTGTTGTAATCAATGTAATGTAATGTGGAAGTCTAAGAGACTCACATGTAAAGTTGAAGAGTCATGTAAGTCAAATAGTCATGAGGGAAGTCGAACAGTCACAAGGGTCGATTTCACCCTTGGGTATATATACCCCTCATTTGTACATGCAAAACACTTTTCACTTTGGCTCCTCCCATATAGCCATGAGAGTCTATAGTCTTTTCTTTGAGGAGCAAGCAGTGGCTCGAACGCCCTGTTATTGGGGTTAGTGATGTAATGGTCTACCGATGTGTCTTGGAACTTTTGCTTAATTCAAAAGCCTAATAACAAGCTAGCACGTTTTCACACATGGATTGTATTCGTTTGTAAGACTATTCTTTGGACACTTGTAATGTATGTTGTTTCAATCTGTATTAAGACAGTTGAACTATTTTGGTTGTTCTAATACATATGCTTTTGAAAATGTGTTGTATAAGTTGTTAATGTTTTCTCGCCCGTGTGGACTATTCCCCGAGACACTTGACAGAACCATTCTCATAAACTTTTTATAATGACCGTCGCACTCGTGTGGACTATTCCGCTAAGTGTTGTACATGCTCTCCGTTCACTGTGTGTTTGTGACTGCCGCATCTGTGTGGACTACTCTCCTGGAAACTGCGCATGTCCTGTTGTGTTGTGTCTCTAACAGAGTTGGGACTATTCCCTTTCGACTTGAGACTCACTCCCACCCTCTCCCTCTGTGGTGAAAGAAGCTTGACACAAGTAACACTAAGCACTCACCAAGCACATGAACCTCGTTGTTCAAAGACGAAGCAAACCACTCTCATGTGCTGACAAGCAAGAGCTAAGGCAAACCTTTAAGATAATGGCAACCCAGGCCATCATACTAGACGAGACTCCTACACCAAACAGTGTAAAGTCTAGTTGGGACTTCATACCAGGGAGATCCCCTGAATGTTGGCAGGTCCAACACCATCAACATGTCTTTATTGTTTTTTACTTTCATTTAGCTATATTTATACTAAGCGACAAGTACTAGCTACTATGTAGCTCACTTTCCACCAGTTGTACTTTTGTTATGGTATACTGGTGCTTGGTTATTACTAAGACTCATTCTGGAGAACTAACCTTTTCATGTCATAAATTGGGTGCTCATACATTATCATTTGATGGTTGATGGTTTTGTTAATATATTAACTATTTAATATCAAAACAAAGGGTAAAGGAGTAATTACCACACCGTCAGAGAAGGTGTGATTATCAATTGTCTTGCAAGGTGTAAATATAGGGTATAAAATTAATAAATTAGAAAAAAGCCTGCAAATGACAGGTGACTAGCTTCCATAGTACTCAACTCATGTATAAGCCTACTCCTCAGTTAGGCTCGATGTGGACAGAATATGTTTAAAACCTCAAGTCAAACCGAATATCTTGATTTGTCGTCTCCTACAAGCCAAAGTAAAACTTCTTGCAGTGCAAGCCAAATCAAAACTTCTTGCAAGGTTTCTTTAAGCGAAAAACATGTGATGGCATATCATTCAACAACTTCTCTCTTTGTAGCAAATCCACCACCGGATTTTCGTCGACATTTTGAGTACTTTAGCACATTGAAACGACAAAAAACTAGTACTATCAAGTTGATTTTGACAAACGATTTGGAATCATTACCTACAATGGAGTATTAATAGTATGGGTAAGAACACTCTACAAAGATGCAATTATAATAATTTATTGAACATCAATAGGGTTGGCTATTGTCTCCCATTCAACATGCATCATAAGAAAATGTTAATGTATTATGGTATCAGAATTTCGAAATGAACCTATGTCATGTATGACTTGAACAAATTGCTTCAAATCTGCAACATGGCTAGTTACGTTGCTTTGAGTATAGGATGACATCATGATAGGCATATACCGAAGGTGGTATGGCTTAGCACAGAGAATGTAGATAATTACCTCAAGTAGAGCTTGGCCCCTAGGCCAAAAACATCAAACGTGTCCACAACCTCTCCATGGTCATAACATCTACAGAGCCCAAATTCTTCTTTACCAAACACAAAAATATATATTGTAATCCATCTCAGCTCATAGAGAACTCATTATTGAAAGCTCGAATCACACTTTTAAAAAACAAAATGAATTTGTAGCATCATAACTTAGAACCATATATTATTAGTATTTGTGAGCATTTTGCAAACAAAGTATGCTAGGTAGATATCTTCTTTACCAATCTGAACATATACAATGTTCTTTTGGTGCTTTCTATTGTGTAGAGATGTTATTGTCTAATATCTAATACTTACTTTTTATGTAAAGTTCATAGCTTTACTAATAATGGTCAATGTCACATGTATTTTTTTACTAAGCAGCATGCACAAGCTACTATGTAGCACTTATTAACTATTGAAATGTGCATTGATTATTCATTTTCCAATTATTGTTTCTCTCTTGGTTGATACTTTAAGGCAATTTGAATTGGTAATTTAATGTAAGAAGTGACTTAACATTGTTTTTCTTTAAATTAATTTACAAGGCATTTGAAACAATAACTTATAATATGGAGTATTTTAAGACTGCATCCATTTACCACTCATCCAAAATCTCATAAGGTTTTTTTTCATTAATTTTACAAAACATCAATTTTTTTCTTTCATATAAATTATATAATACGGTGCCTAAGTTTTATTTTGTTTCTTTCCTCTGGTATAAAGTTCTGTATTATTTTTAACAATAACAATATCTTAATACATATCAGTTTCTTTTTCTCTTCCTCATGTATAATAACCAGCTTAGATCTATCTAAAATCTCATAGGATCTACCTCTCCTTTGAATATTTGGATGGAGAGTGGCTCAGACATCAACCCTAATAGCAGATGATAACCCCAAGGGACTCAACTAGTTTTGAACTTGCAACATATGGCATCCCATCAGCAACATGCCTTGGGTAGATGATTCGGCAAATTGAGCCAATCCTTACGCTAAATGAAGTTGGCAGAGTTATATTAACAATTTCCAAAAAACTGCTTTGCTTCCTTCTGGTTTCTAGTTTCACATATATATTTTTTTCCTGCATTTAGCATATCTAGAAGATTCTTGGGCACTGCCACACTGTCCCTGAGGATTGCACTAGATGTACTATCTTAATCCCACTGACCTACCTTTGCAGTTGTTTGTTGGACATAAATAAAATTAGCTCATCGTATATATCCTTTTTTTTGTCAGGGTAGAAAGGAAAAATACAGTGTTTTTTTGTCCAAAGAAATTTTCCTTTCTTCATTTGTCGAGGTCAAAAGGAAAAAAATAGTGTGTAGGAGCTGGAATATAATATATTATCCTTCAAAGACTATTGAAAGGTTTGAAACCTGAACGAATACCTGACAAAAATATATAAATGAAAATTTAAGTTTACTCAAGTAAATGTTGTTGGGGTTATTCAGTTTTACAAACTAAAATATACTTAACAAAACTATTGTAACGGAGTCTAATTCATATATGTTCCCACAGATGAGGAGGTTGTATTGTAAGCCTGAATGCAATTACTCTGCTGAAGAATAAAATTTAATTGTCTTGCCCCTGGATATTTCCTTGACATTTCCTTGACATGTTGTCAGGGTTTTACCACATAAATCCTGTGTATTAATCTATATAATTTTGTGTGCAACTTTATTGTGAATAATCTAATTTGCAGACTGTGAACAACATACCTGAGCTATTCACAACTCCTGGGTATTATGAGGTGAAATAGTTTATATCTTTTATAATTACGTGACCTCCTTGCCCCACAACATACAGCATTTAACAATCAATAAATTGTCTTTCTCACACAAATTGAACTGATTTACTTCCTCTGTAGCAGGTGACTGAACAACACGTCTAGAAATGGTCCTTGTCAAGGTCATTATCACCGATAGAGATATTTTGACAAAGGAAATTTGACACTGCACGCAATCTACAATCACAAACAAATAAGAGATGGATTAAAAATAAACTTCCTATTTCCCACAGCCAAAGTGAAGATCAAAGATTTTAGTCGATATTTTCAATACAGCATAACAACACTAAACATTGATAAATCATAAACAAAAAGAGGCATACCTTCATTGCAAGTTCCTGGTCGATGTTGCAACGATATCTAGCAGCACCTTCTAGGGGACAGCTTGTTCCTTTATACAAAAGATTGATATTACAAAGAGTTGAGAGCTGCATAAGAGCATCAGCCATAGGCCCCAAACCATTTTCATCAGCTGCAGATATATTGTCAGATTGTAGATTTTCCAATTCTTCATCTGCCACTGCTGTGATGCATTGGAAGATTGCAAGCAGCCTCTCCAGAGGGAAACTCCCTGGACCTTTAAGGAACTTTTCTTGCTCCTCGTGTTCCTTTCTCTCTGTGGATTTTACACTCCTATTCACAAACCAACAAAAGAGAGTATACAATAATTACTCCCAAAGTGATGCTTGGGATTGCATAATTATATGGAGGAAACGTTAACTTCTTGCTGCCATGAAATGGGAAAGAGGGCATAGTATTCAGATGAGCTGGAACTTCTAGATAAAAGAAATCAGATCCTTCCTTATGTGAAATCAACTAAATTTATTTTTAAGAATCAGATGAAAAGAAAAACAAAAAAGGAGAAAAGCAAAGGATCAAAGGAACTAAAGTTCTTACTTTTTCCTTCGCTTACGATTATCTAATCCCCCAGACGAATCAAACAACGTGGCATCAAGAGTCGCAGGGTTCCTTGATGCAATGAAGGCAGAGATGAGCAAGTACTTGCCACAAACAGAAAGATGAAAATCTAGATCTTCATGTATTTCATCAAAACCTTGTCTTCTTGTCATGATTTTCCTTCTAACCTTGTCTCCAGAAGTAGGGACATTGAATATTTGGTTCAAGGCCGGTGCAATGTGTGGCTCAAGATAAGAAAACAGCCTCCGCTTTCCGTTTTCATCGGGAACCACAGCTTCTTTGCTAATTGGTTCACAGTATTTTTGAAACAAAGGTTCCAATGCTGTAGAGAGTTCTGTAACTCGCCTGCAAGCTCTACTGAAGGGCTTCAAAATAGCACTGTTCAATATCAGAAACAAAAAGAAAACAAGTTTAAATCAAGCAGCCACATATTTCATTGACACTTTTAAAAACTTCGAAAGCCCCTTAACTTGAACAGCAAAGAGAACCGTGGCAAGGTTTGACACCTGAGATCAGAGAAGCCCAACTTTCTTGCTGCTGGGTGGATCTTCCCATACAAAATAAGCAAGTGTATAGTGTGCAGAAGTGACAGAACTTTCAGCAAACCAAACTAATAACCTCATTGACAGGAGCCAATCAACAAGATTTACACATTGCGACATACTCCTATAGACGCAGAGAAATAGTAGACACATGAACCCAAATTTGCCTCGTGTTTTTCTAATAAGATTTGAGCATTATTGTTTCATTAACAGAAATCTATAAGCATATTTGAAGAAAAAGGTAGGCACAGGTACTTACTTGAGAAATGAGGCATACAGCTCAGTATTAGGCTGCCCTTTGATAAGGATTTGATACAACTCATCATCAGTATAGTCCCGAAAGTAGACTGTCAATGGCTCCAGAGCACCAGTATGGGAATAGAAGGAATCTGGAGTGATATTGCTGATAAAAATCAAACCCAAATTGGGCATTCTTGTCAAATCAGATAGCTTGAACAATGCCGAGATGAGGTTGAAACCATTGTTCCACTCATGCAGAAGTTCAATATTGTCAAATATCAAGTACACCACCTCTGGAAAATCCAATCTCCTGACTTCTTTACTAAGAGAATCATTGTCCCTCTTCCCTTTGTCTTTCTGCGAAGGATTATCGCAACCAGAAGCCTGAAGCCCCCTTCCTGTATTTTTTTTGGAGGAACCCTTAAGCCCCTTTTCTGGACTTTTTTGGGTATTCTTGCGAGGGGAGCCCTTAAACCCTGATTCCTGAAACCCTTTCTCTGGACTTATTTGGGTATCCTCGTGGGGAGATCCCTTAAACACTGATTCCTTCAGCCCTTTATCTGGGACTTTTTGGGAATCCCTGGGAGGAGAGCCCGTAAACCCTGGTTCCCCATCTTTCCGAGATTCTATAGACCCACCTACCAATTTCTTTTCATATTTTTTCTCAATGGCCTGAATACAGGCTTCTTTCAAATACACAACAAAATCTGCAATTTTCTCGCAGCGCTTCGCACTGCTATAGTTATTAGCTTTCGTTCTTCTGTGGGATATCAGCTGGTTCAGAATGGATTCAAACAGCAGACGAGGGCTAAAACAAGATCTACAGCTCGCATAGGCAAAAGGGCGGTTCAAACGCTTAAATATATCTAAAACTACACTCGTTTTGCCAGTGGAAGGGCCCCCATAAACAAGCAATGGGGTCATAAAATCCCTTGGACCCCCAACGAGCGATATGAGCTCTTTAATCTGTGTTTGTCGCCCGGGAAATCCATCGCAGAGGCATTTCAAAAGCTCTTCTCTGTTCATTATTTTTTGGGGTTCGTCACGAATTTCAACGGATTCCAATGGAGAGGAATAAGAATTTAATATGGTATCGTTTACTTGCCTGACTGATGAAGAGGGATTTCCTGCATTGTTGGCTGCTGTGCGCCTGGTGATCCGCCTTGATGGGGTTGAAGCATCTGTGTTGGGTTGTTGCAGTGAATTGAGACGGGGTTTTGTGGGGGTTTTAGGATTAGAATGGTGATCTAAACTTGGATCCATTTCGCTGCAAAGATGACAATGCCTATTTATCAAATGATTGCAAATAATGTCTACAGCTTGAGCTGATATTTTCTGTGTGCTGGTGTTGTCTGTGTACATGTACAATCCGTATAGGCTGGTTGTGTATGAGTTGATAATGAAAAAAGGATCCAGCGAATTGTTTGGGCCCTTCAATCAGTGCCTTGGTTTTCTGGAATGAATCTTATAGCCCCATGTCTGACCGGATTCTGCTGCCTCAGCATCAGCTGCTTCTCTGCCTGGTCCTGTAGAGTCTTCGAGCTCTGTCTGGTCCTGGTAAACCCTTTCCTTCTTACCTGTGCATCCTCAATACGTTACACCTACTTTGATTTCTACAAAATGCATGTAACGTTACGCCAACAGACTTAGTCAATCGCACCGATAGACTTTGATCGCTAAGATCCTGAGTCGAGACAGAAATAGATGCCTCATATCAGATAACTAAGGTTTTCTCTCCCATCCCGGCCGCTTCAGAGTTACACTGATATGGTCAGAGAAACCCAAAAATGGCGGGAAAAGGCTCAGACGCCATTAAAATAAGCATTTCATAACGGACTCGAATAACTTATGGACGCTCGCCGCCAACGATTTTTTTCATAACGAACTATTTTGATTTTCAATTTTAAAATTTAGGAGTTTTATGCCATTTAAACAGGGATCAAATTGAAGGGTTATATTTTAATGTAAAGGCTTTATTTGGTTAAATATTTATTTTATATGAAAATTAAAATTATTTTAATATTTCAGGTATATCTTACGCATCATATTTTCTATGGCATGGGCTATTTGTTCGACGGATGTTGACTCCCGGCTTTAGTGTGCCATGACCACTTTCGTTACCAGCAATGCAATGTAGGTAATAAGTTGTTTTTATGTAATTTTTTGGATTTTCGAATACTGGAATTTGGTGGAAAATTTTGAGGTGAAATTTTGATTTGTGATATTTAAATTGGTTTTTTGATCGTAAATATGGATTCAGCAAAAAATTCCTAGGGCACTTCAATTGTGCAAAGGTTACTCATCAAACTTGTGATTTCAATAAATTTCTCCCTGATTTTAGACAAATTAAACCGGAAAAACCCATCAGAAAAGCTTCCAAAAAATCGCATTAAAACTCGAATACATAATTCTCAACCCTTAAGTTTACCTGAAACCAAAAATGTTCTTGCAAAAAAAATTAAAAATTTTAAGATAAGAATGTTTGAATTAAATACTCAAAATTTTGAAGTTTAATAATTATAATTTGTATTTACAAACTCCTTAATTTTATCAAAACCTTACCATATCACATGATTAAAAATATATATATATTTTATGACTTTCTAAACATGTATTTTCTAGAATTGAAATTCCAAAAAAAAAATTGTCACTAATAAAAGATTAAAACATATTTTTAAGATTTTCTTGCGAAACTGAAATATTTGAAATAGATGTTAGCCCTACACCATCAACAAAGTGGTGGGAAAAGAAAAACAGATTTTTGCCTCTTATAATTAGGATGCTAAGCTTCAACCCTTGTCAGCGTTAAGAATGGTTTTGGGAGAAACCTCCTTTTAAAATGGTTTTGCAAGAAACCTCTTTTAGAAACTAGGATGCTAAGCTTCATCCCTACGAGGTCCAATAATGTATTTTTTGGATTTCAAATTTGTGAGCATAAGAAGAATGTTATGTTTTTTTTTTTTTTCCTTGGGAATTTTTTCAAATTTGGTGAGAATAAAAGAATGTTATGTTTTTTTTTTTTTTTTTTTTTTTTTTCTTGGGAATTTTTGGATAACAAATATGGAAGTATGGGATTTGTTTAGATTTGTCTAGAGATGAGTTTTTATATGCACAAATATAATTATAAGAGTAATTATTTTTGAATTGTTATATATAGCGTGAGTTTTTCTACGACCAATGTTTTTCTGCGGCCAGTATGAGTTTTTCTGCGCCCATTGTGAGTAATTCTTTTGCGGCCAAGGGTTTCTTCTGCAGCCATCTTTTGCGACAACCATGGGTAATTTTCTTCTGCGGCCAAGGGTTTCTGCTGCGGCCAGCCAATTGTGGGCAAGGGAACCGTCAGCAGAACTTGAAACAGCGGCGATCTGTAAGTTCAGATTTTGCGAGTTATAGACATCTCTCGTAGATAACTGCTTATTGGATCTGTAACAAAGAGCCTTGTTTATGGGATCTGTATGATTCGACACACAATCATCTTCATTTTTTCTCTTAATTCCAATTAATTTTGGACATTTTGTATGATGCCACTGGGTCTAATCTTCTACAGGCAAGTAAAATGTTACAGATCTGAACGGCCTGTGTGGCTCCCTTTTGTAAAATTCTTAAGAAACATTTTTATACTCAACAGGAGAGCATTCTCCAGATGGCTCCCAGCATCGCAAAAATAGTTGCTAGCTCAGATCCGTCCGCCTCTGGGGGGCAAGCTCCTGCGCATATCGTCAGTGAAGCCCCAGCTCCCAATGTCCAGGTGGACCAGGCCTCACTTGATAAGGCTTTGAAGTTTGCTGAAAGTGCCCTAATTTACCGATTCAATGGTTTTTGGCCGCGGCTGACAGCTCTCCACAGTTGGATCTCGGAGGTACGGAACCCTGTCATTTCTGATGCAATTAATATCTACCCCTGTGCTAGGGGTTTCTTTATAGTAGATTTTGAAAACCCTAAAAGCAGACGATGTATTCTAGATTCTGGCCCTTAGTTTTGGGAAAACTCAAGCCTATTCATGAAGCCATGGAACCCATCACTCGATCCCTCAACAACAGTGATAACCTCAGCACCAGTTTGGGTGAGATTGCCAAACCTACCCTTGCATCTCTAGAATCCCTCCTCGCTAAAAGCCATTGGAAATGCAATTGGGAAATTTTACTGCAGTGCCCAAAAACAGAGGAATATGTCAGAACCACCTATGCACGCATCTGTGTGGAAATGGACTTCAGCACCCGATTTCCAGTTAAAATACACCTAACAAGTAAAGACTATGTGTGGAACCAGAAACTCGATTATGAAAGTGTCCTCTTCAGATGTTGATCCTGCTTTGAGACAGGCCATCTAGCCAAAAATTGCCCAAAAGCCTCCCAGAAAAATTCTACTAGAAAAAATCACCACAGATCTACATGGTGGGAAGGAGCACAAAAATAACACTACACTATCATCAAAGAAGAATACTCTCGAGAAAACTCTGAATCACAAGAAATTGGGCAAGGAAGAAACAACTCTCAAGACAAGCAGGGGGAAAGCCCCACCCAACAACAAAAAAGTGAACTTGACAACACCTCAAGCATCAACAGTTATGAGGATTCGAATACCGCACAAAATAAATCTTCATTTAACAACAAAGCAGATCTCCTAGACCAAACTTCTTCTCCGACTATCTTCAAAAGGACGAACACAATAGATCGCCAAGCTAAGACACCAATGTCCCAGGAACCAGAAGAGTTGAAGGAGATGCAAGATAAAGGCAGTTGGAAGACTAAAAAAAAAAAACCCTGTAGCACCAATCTTGCCAAGAAAGACGAGGAGCCAGGCAATTAAAAACTAAGAAAAGTATAGGTCCGATAGACCAATTTGGTCTCAGTGGACGTTAACCACCACCACCATCATCATCAATTAATATGAAATTTGGAAAATTGATTAATTTAACATTTAATTGGTTTCACATATCTATTTATATCATATATTAAATCTATTTTCGAATTTTAAGTTAATCTCTATTATTATATTTTAGGTGAAGGGTTTTGGAAACAGTCTGAAAATTTTATTTATATATTACTATTATCAATAAAAAATCTACTCCAATTTAATATGAAAAACACAGACATTGTAATGTTATGAAGGGTTTTCCCCAACTGCGGGTGATTAAATGGCGATTTAATGCGGGGGCGGCCTCATTACTGGGCAAGTGGTCGCCCAGATCAGCCAGATGTTGAGGAAATCCTCGAGCCTGCTTCCTCCGTCAGGCCATTATCAATGCTGCTCTTAATTTGCATGGGCAACTTGCCGTCTGCAGCTCTATTTCAGTCATTCACCTCGCCCCTTCGGTGCATTGTGTGCAGTTGGCTTGCGTTGGGATGTTAAGCGTCTAGAATGTCGTTCCTTGGGTCTTTAAGAGCCAGCCTCCGCTGGGTAGGCAGCCTTTGTGGTCTGTGCATTGTTTTCTTTGGTCGTGGATGATTTGCTCCTGTGCGTCCAGGCTGACGATTGAGTCGTGGTTGCGATTGCTAAGGTTCAGACCTCGGCCCTCTGCTTAGAAGGCCTTGGTCTCTACCTTGGGGCGCCCGGGCTCTCTCGTTTGCCCGCTTCAGTTTGCTCTAGTCTCTGTTTGCATTACGCCCCTCGGTGCTCTGGGAGATTCTCTGCTTCAGTTCACGGTGGTAAGTTTGGTCCCGCTCATTTGCGTTTTTTCAAAGGATTATTCTCCGCCTTGTAAGCTTCTGCGCATTAATCCGCCCCTGGACAAGGTCAATTGGTTCTCAGTGCTTAGTGGCGAGGGGCAAACTAGTTTTCTGTGTAGCATTGTGTGCAGTATTGCTTCAGGATGCCGCGTGAACGGCAACGCCTCATGAGTCGACGGGGTGGGTCCAGGGGAGGCGCAAGAGGAAGAGCTTCCCCTCAGCGATCCTCATCATCATTTGACTCCCCCTCTGAAGAAATCAGCTCCCATGGAGCTAGGCGGGGCCGAGGCAGAGGAAGAGGGCGAGGACGGGCAGTTGCGTGCTTGCATAGTTCTCACCCCTCTACCCGCTTCCGGTTCCCATGCTCCTTGGACAATGCCACTTACTATGTATCAGTGCGGATTGAGAAATGTGAACACGCAGCCTCTCCAGAGGTCCCGGCAGAGCCACGACCACCTTCTCCTGTTCAGTGTCCAAGACTGCAGCCTGCGGAAGCCTCGGGTGCGGTGGCGGGGCCAATGGCGGGACCAAGCGAGCCAGCAAAGAATGATGCCCCTTATACAGATTCGAGTGCATCCGATCAGTATGGTTGCAGAGTGGTGGAGGAGCAACCATCCACCTACGTGGATGCTTAAGCTCGTCGCTTGGCTGTTTTGGAGACCGCTTCTACAGTTTCAGGATGTATGCACGGTTGTCATAGTGCGCAATGTTTGTTATGGGACAGTCTTGTTCATTTTGGGTCGGTTCAAGTCGAAGTATGTATGTATTTACGTATGATGGTATTTTAATGTCTGTAAGCATCCCCTCGCCACGGCTGGGATAGGGAGTTTTCGGCATGTGTCTAGCAGTCTAGCTTTCCATGGGTTCCGGTATGTGTTCAATTGACAGTTTCATAGTCTTTAAGTCTCTCAGGTTTTTCAGTCATGGTCGGTGCTATTGTCCAGCTGTAACCATCTCAACATGGCAGATGTAAACTTTTTGTACTCCTTTTTTGTATAATAATAGAAGTAGCATAAATTACACACACACACACACACACACACACACACACACACACACACACAAAAGTTATGAAGGGTTTTGGAAACATTGTGAAAATTTTATTTATATATTATTATTATCAATAAAAAATCTACTCCAATTTAATATGAAAAAGATAGACATTGTAATGTTATGTAATGTAAAGTAATGTTATTTTGTGTAATGTAATGTTATGTACATTCTTATGGATCATTAAAATTGTAAAAATAAAATTAATAATTATAATTACATAACATAACATTACAACATATTTTCCATATTTACTGGAGAGCGCCTCTAGACACAATTATTAATATGGGTTTGATAATTAAAATTAAAATTGGAAAGGCCCTTAAAAATAATACTTCTACATTATGTAATGTATTGTTATATATCACTTTTGAATTTATATGATTTTTTATTAATTCGATTTTGAATTGTGATTTTTTATTAATTTGTATTGGGTAGTTTAAATAAACTTGACTTGTTCAAGTTGATGAGGCATAGAGCGGTGGCACGGTGTTCTATTAAGGTAATCCATAGTGTTAATGTCATCGATTTAAAACTCTGTGGGCAGGGACAGGGTGTTCTATTAAGGCACTCCATGGCATTAAGATCAACTATTCCAAGCTCCGCAAAAATCCAGCCATGTTAAGCGCTAGTGTGGCTTAGGTTGGGTGTCATCCTCAGGTGATTTTGACAGCTTAGATGCCCTTAGGTCACAACTACTTAAGGCACAAGTTAGGCATTCCAGACATCTTAGGACTCACATAACCTAACAACAACAAAAACACAACTCGACTTGGTCAAGTTATCAGTTTTGGAGCTCCTGGTTTGTGAGAACTCATGATATTGACCCATGGTATTCATGTGGAATATAGCATATTTAAAGGGGGAAGACTCTGGGTAAATGTGGCCTTTGGTGCTATTGAAGAATCAAAATTTGTACTATTGTTTTGTGTTTTGATGGGTAACCTTTTAAAAATCACTACAATAATTTTTCTCATGTCATATATTTAAATATGAAAATTATATCATTTTAACTTTACATTTCAATTATAGAAATTAAGCCAACCTAGATCCATTTTAATTCTAGATCTAATCTTTCTTCAAGTTTTGCACTCAAAAAAGATGTTTGCACCCCTATTTGATCCCTCTCGGCGCTATTTGATCCCTCTAGGTAGATGTTATTAATATGAAGGTATATTAAAAAATTTATTGCACAATGTTGTAGATCACATAGAAGCATAAAGTAAGAAAAATAAACCTCCACGTGATAAAAAGCACACATACTTAAAACTAAAATGTTGTTGCCTAATTGGAAGGTGAAGTGGCCACGTAAGTGTTGACATATAGCCCCTTTGACGAATCAGAGCCAGTTGTGTAGCAATATGAGAGTTGTCAATTTTCATAAAATTTATAGAATGTGAAATTCCAAGAGACCAATAAGAAATTGTAATTTTATTTTTGGAAGAAACATTTGAGAGGTGGTTTGGTTTAGATATTGTGGATGAAAAGATCATGACCAAGTTCCATTGATTTTGTTGGAAGGAGGAAAAGTGCGAAATGATTGTTCTATGATTAAATTTTTCTTTAGTTTATGCCTCCTGCTAACTTAATGATTGATCGCTTGTGGTGTCAACATAATTGTTTATTATTCTTTCTTAGCATTCTCATCCCTTTGTGCAAAAATACCAATTAGATATCTTAGTGGTGTACTCCACACTCCAAATTGCTCATATCAAATGTTTTACTAAAAAATGCTTATTACCAAGTTGGATACACTTAAAGCATGTGCATCTTGAAATTGTTTTCATGACATAAATATTTCTATAGATTGAAAGTTAATCTCACATTGGTTGAGAGATGTAAACCACAACAATGTATAAACTTCAATATACTATTCTACTTATGGCAATGAAAATAACAAGAAGAGATCGATGTCTTTGACTAGCATAATAGTTATTTGAAAAAAAATCTCTTATTATCGATATTACATATTATCCATTTCACATAGTTTCCTAACAAATTATCCCTACTAAACTACACACTTTTAAAATCTGCAATGATAGATTACTAGTGACTTCTAAAATCTATGCAATGATAAATTACTAGTGCTTGCAATAAAATTATCAATTCTTGTTATGATGACATTTTATGGTTTCTTGTCATGAGGACATTTGGTTTTGAATTATGTAGACTGGTGTTGCTTTTCAATTTTTCTATTAAGAAAGCGTGGAAGGTAAGGATTAAACTTTTGCTCATTAAATAATTAAATAGTAAATTGTGGCCATTAATTTATAGTTAAATATTAAGATGTTTGTAAAAAATGATATTTGTTTTTGAATTGTGTTAATTTTTATCATTAATTAATTTGAAAACTAAGAATGAAATAATTATTGGTAGTTGAATGAAAAATTGTGATTGTTGAAAAAAAGACACATTATAGTATGACAACAATTTTGAGTATATCTAGAAGAAGAAAACAATACATTTGAGGAGGAGCTCAAAACCCTAGCTATGGAGGAGACTTTTAGTAGGAAACGAGATGGTGACAAGTGAAGTCAGAACCTAGTACGACACACATATGGCGTGGCACGGGGAAGGTTGTCACGATAGGGAAGGTAGCTAGAGGGAGATCTAACCGCGAACTGTTGTCTTGGGATCGATGCGAAACAGGGCTTTAGGGCGACCGAAGGATGGAGGACGGGGTTTATTGTTTTACGTTGCATTTTCGATGTACTACCGACTTTAACAACCTGCATGCGCCTGCTTGAGGAGATTAAGTTTCCGGGTTCTGTGGGTTCCAAAAAATTGATAGCAATGGAAAGGGAAATGGTCAAACAATGGGATGTCGTCTATCTGGACCCCGAGCCAGAGGACATATTGTCGATTAGGGGGCTGGTGGTCATGGAACAAAATATTGAGCGGTATATTTGTCCAGCTAGACTATTAGGAGGGAAAGAGGTGCTTCAAGAGTGGGATGGAAACAGGGGAAATCGTTAGGGTTTCTAAATGAGAGTTTAAATCTGACTAACCTAGAAAACTAGGCAGAGCAGGAACTGGAAAGGAGGCAGGGGAATTTAATACCTGTAATGGACAGTGTGGTCGGAAATGCAAAGGTTTTACAAGTAAGTAATCATTTTCCTAACCTGCTTAAAGATTTCTATTCGGGGGGTTTAGAAGATATTGTCATTAGTTGTGGCTTCAAGGGCCAAGAAGGCCTGAAATCATTCCTTGTGGAAGATTTGGGAGTGGTGGAGGTTGGGAAAGGGTTGCAGTTGGACAATACTTTTGCATGCAAGAGTCCTCTACATGTCAAAAGAGGAGAAACCCTCAATCTCGATTCGAGCCCAGATGTGCTATACCTGGCTTAATCGGACAAGGGAAGAATTTGAATGATGGTTGGAAGATGTAGGAAGCAAGGAGGGGAGAAAATTGTGATTTAGGGGCATGTGGAGATTCTCTCTTTATTGAAGATTGGGAGGGAGTTACTGAAGCGGAGGGGGTTTTTGGGAGGAAGAAAGCATCTATATTTGATAGGGGAGTTATTACAAGCCAGAGGAGGTTTAGACAACCCCAGAAACTGTGGGAGGGAGGGCCATTGTGAGATGATCTAGGAAGTTTCCATCAATGTGGAAGAGACCGCACTGGGGAGTGGGGAAGGGGAGCAACATCAGCGGACAAGGGAAAAACAGAAGAAAAATAAGTTAATCGAGAACATTGAGGAAGTTGCAAATATGGTTTTAGGATTTGATCTCCAGATTGACAAAGCCATGGAGGTATCAGAGCTAACATTGGTTGGCAGGGAAAAAGGGAAGAATTATACTGCAAACTACATCCAGGAATGGACAACTAATAACTGGTAGGACGCGCCTGACAATTTTTTTTTTGGTTTCAACCTTTGCCAAGGGCTAGTTCATGATCAAATTTACTAAGAAAGAAGCTCTAGATTGGGTGTTGGGCAGGAACTGGAGTTTTGGGAGACACTCGATTTTATTAAAAAAAATGGAACCCACTTTTTGATGCTCAGAGAGAGAAGGTGTATGAAATTTTGGTGTGGGTAAGATTGTCTGGGCTTCCACCCCATCTGTGGGTTGACTCTGATTTCAGGACAATCAGGAACTATTTGGAATGCTTTCTGAAAGCTGATATGTCCTTTGTGCACACTGGAGAAAGAGGGATGGCCAGAATCCTGGTAAGCCTAGATCCACGAGAAGGATTGGCAAAGGAAATCAACCTTAAATATAGGGAACTCTCTTACACACAAATGATTGACTATGAACAACTTCCTTTTCATTGCCATAGATGTCATAAGTATGGACATCTGGCAAGGGAATGTCCCATGGGGTTCAGACGAAGGAGGTAGAGGAAGGAAGGGGGAGTGGAAGAAACTCAATGGGATGAGAATGTGAACAAGGAAGTCTCAGCCACAGGGGGGGGGGGACAGATGGAAGTAAATGAGATACAGGAGGATGCAGTGGGAAGAATGGAAGTTTAGGAGGAGGAGAATACAATCAAAATTCAAGAGCAACAGGAGGAATCGGCTAGATCTGAGGCAAAGGAGGGAGATGGAAGGGGCCCAACTCTTCAGCCAAAGGGTACGTCTCTGGAACCTATCCCCTCTCTCAATTCATCATTGTTATCTTTTCTCAATTCATTGTCTAAGCCTAGTCCATCCAGGCTTATGAATTCATATAACTTACATGTTAACAATGTAAACGAACAATTGGACAATATCATTACCTCCATTCCTGAATTACATTTGAACCGAAGCCCAGGGTTGTGTGTAAAGGTAGAACGTATGACCATTGCCTACTCTGTGAAACCTCACTACGACCTCAGACCTCGTGAAAAGAAATTCCTTCCTTGGGAGGTGATGGGGGGTTTGGGGATTCATCTTATTCTTATTGGTCCTCGTAAAACTAGAGGCAGAAAGACAAACATATCAAAGGCTCAACAGGGAGCCAAGATTGATATTGTTGATGGCAAACAACTATCGATCTCAGGGGTGCTTAGAGTACTGCAAAACCCCTCCATTGTTCCTAAATGATCATCTTATCCTTCAATTGTAGAGGATTAGCCAATACCCCTAAAAATCTAGTGCTAAAGGCTCTAATTAATTCTGACAACCCTGATGTGCTTCTGCTACAAGAGACATTGGGATTTGTGGAGGAGATTAGTAAAGCATTACTGAAAATGTTGCCTAGATGGACTTTCCAGGCACTGGATGCCAAAGGTAGATCTGGGGGATTGGAAACCGGAGCGAAAGAGGGAATGTTGAAGGTCTTTTCCTTGTGGGGAGTTGACCAGGCTCTAAGAGTAGAGGTTTACTCTTTGGAGATGTGCACAAATATTCTAATTCTAAATATCTATGGACCCTGCCAAGATAGGGCGTCATACTGGAACAATTTTTTCTCCATGTCTTTAATGGAAAATTTGAATTTGGTGTTTGGGGGGGATTTGAATTTTTCCATGGGTCTCTCAGAAACATGGGGTCCCTCAGCACTAGCTGACCCACTATCAAAGTTTTTTTTAAACAAGATTAGTGATAGGAAGTTGATGGACATAAATTTGATCAAGCCCATACTTATATGGAGGAATAGGAGAACAGGGGAAGCCAGGGTGACTAAGAGGCTGGACCATTTTCTCATGAGAGAAGAAGTGGTGGCAAAGATATCGGTATTTAGACATTGGGTAGGAGAAGGAGGAGACTCAGACCACCTACCAATACTGCTTGAAATGAAAGGGCCAAATAAAAATCTGGCAGCCCCTTTCAAATTCAATCCATCCTGGCTTAAGGAGGACTCTTATAACAAATTGTTTAAAACTGCTTGGAGGTCAGTGGCATCAAATGAGGAAGGCGGGGAAGCTTTCGGTTTCATGGAAAATTTGAAACGTTTAAAGAAGGAAATTATGGAATGGGCCATAGCGAAGAAATTTAAAGAAGAAGAAGACCTAAAGCAGATAGGAGTGGAACTATATCAACTAGAAATCTCAGAAGACAATGGATATGAGATTGAAGGCAAGAGGGATAGGATCAAACTGTTGGAGTCAAATTATAGAAATATTTTAGCAATTAGAGAATAACAGTAGCGAATAAAAAGTTGGGCAATATGGTTGGCTACAGGTGATGAGAATTCATTTTTTTTTCAAAATTATGCAAAGGTTAGCAAAAACTCAAATACTATATGGTATTTAAAATCGGAGGATGGAATGCATGCCAAATATTTTGAGGAATTGCCCCTACTAGGGAGGAATCACTTCAAAAAACTCTTCAAATCCCCCCACAGAAGTGTCAATTGCTGAGGTGGTCAGGACATCTCAAAACTTCCCAAGGTATTTGGAGGAAGAGGAGAATGAAACAAACATGGGGAAAGTAACTAAAGGGGAAGTTGAAGGAATATTAAGGTCAATACAAAAGGATAAGAGTCTAGGCCGGGATAGTTGGATAGTGGTGTGCTTTCAACACTTTTTTGAGTCCTTAGGGAATGAACTGACTGAGGTAGTCGAAGAATCTAGGGTAAAAGTGTTGATCTATGAACCTTTCAAGTACGCTTTCATAACCCTAATTCCAAAAAAGGAGAACCTATTGTCTTTTGAGGATTTCAGGCTAATGTCATTATGTAATTGCATCTACAAAAAAATTGCAATTAGATTGAAACCAATCCTTCCAAGGAACATTTCAGAAGAACAACTCGGGTTCCTAGATGGCAGACAGATTCATGAAGTAGTAGGTGTGGCTCAGGAGACCATCGATAGTATAAAAAAGAGTCAGAGAAAAGGTGTTATAGTGAAAATAGACCTATCTAAAGCATACGATCATATTAGTTGGTTATACATCCTAATGCTGCTGGCCCACCTGGGATTCAACATCGGGTTTACAAATTGGGTTATGGGATGTTTGACTAATATTAGTTTTTCTATTCTAATCAATGGGGCAGCCACACCTTTTTTCCAGAGTCAAAGAGGACTGCAGCAAGTATTCCCTCTTTCTCCCCTTCTCTTCCTTTTAGTAGTAGAAGGACTCAGTCAAATGATCCTTGAAGCAAGGAGAAGAGGTGATATAAAGGGAGTAGAAGTGGCAGTGAATCTACATATAACCCATCTATTGTTTGTGGACGATATTCTCCTCTTCAGTAGTGGTAGTAGGAACGAAACTAAGGCCTTAAAATCTATTCTAGAGTTGTTTTTTAAAGCTACAGGTATGTGCATCAACAAAGAAAAATCATCTCTTATTCTGGAAGGTTTCACAAGGATGGAGATTAGGAATATAGTAGAGGACCTTCCTTTTGAGGAAAAGAAGATGGATGGCAGCTTCAAATACCTTGGATTCCATTTAAAGCCTGATACATATAGGAAACAAGACTAGTATTGGCTGGTGGCTAAAATTGAAAATAGAATAAAACATTGGAGTTATAAATGGTTATCTAGAGTTGGAAAAGTAGTCTTAATCAAATCTGTAGTAATGGCAATCCCTATCTATTGGGTGGCACTTACTTGGGTGTCGAAGGGAATCATGGAAAGAGTGAGGAAAGCATGCAACAAATTTATGTGCACTGGTTCAAAAGAGGAAACAATACTCCCTTGGGTGGCATGGGACAGGGTGGCTATGCCGATGGAGTGGGGAGGGTGGGGTATCAAAGACCTCACAACCTTCAGACCATCCTTGGCAGAAAATTTGGGATGGAGACTATTAATGAAGGAAAATATGTGGACAATGGTAGTAAAAATAAACTATATTGACCCTACCCCTCTATAGGAATGGATTAGAAAGTTGAATAAGAAAAATCCACAAGTGTTAGTGGTTTGGAAGGCAACCCTGGACTCAATCAAAATTATTGAGCAAGGACTCTCTTGGTAGGTGGGAAATGGAGAGCAAGTAAGAGTAGGGAAGGATCCATGGGTGGGTTGCAATGAGGGTTTCTCCCTATCCCCGGGCATCATTAACCAATTGGAAATAAGAGGAATTCATCACTTGAGTCAGATCGAGAAAGTCGGACAATCGACGATTTGGCACCAAGCTTCGTTAACTGAAGGAGATCTAAACCTTGATCACCAATGGGCAGAGGAGTGGCACCACTTCACCATGGAACTGTTAAGATCGAATGTCTGCCTAAGAGACATATCATACATGTTGCGATGGGTGCATGCTCCTACGGGGGATTATTCACCAAAATATGGATACAACTACCTAATGTCTAAGAAGGGATGGGAAATTCCGGAGTGGTGGGTAAAACATATCTGGAAACTTAAATGTCCAACAAAAGCAAGAATGTTCCTCTAGTGCACTCTTCGAAATAAAGTTCCAACATGGGATAATCTCCAGAAGAGATCAAAGATGGGACTGGGCTGGTGTTCTTTGTGCAGAAAAGACGAAGAATCAATACAACACTTATTCCCTAAGTGCCCCTTCAACAGTGCAGTGTGGTTGGAAACAACGAGACTGATAAAGAAATTTCAGAGATGCGATGGTGGAGACATTAGGGAGGTATGGGAAAATTGGTGGAAGGACACGCAGGAGGAAACCATGTGAAATTTACCTCTAATAATAGCATGGGGTATCTGGTTCCAGAATAGAAGCATTTTCAAGGACGAGACTCCTTCTTTTGAGCACATTGTTATTGAATACACTTCCATTTATGAGAACATCCTTGTGCTAGTTCAGAAATCAACTACTAGGGGGATTAGGGAGGAACATATAAGGGCAAACATCCCCTGGGCTTATTTCAACGAGGCATTTGATCGAAGGAATATGTGTGGGGCAGGAATGGTGATTCGTTTAAATGCACATAGAAGCCTAAAGGCCTCAGTGGGGCTTAGTGAGGGAACAAATAACTATGTTGAACTTCAAACATTAAAACTACTTTTCTGCTGGCTCACACACCTGGGAATAACTCCGGTTCAGATCTTTGATGACTCTCTAAATGTCATCAAATGGTTCAGTGGAGAGAGCAGATGTCAAAACTATATTTTATCTCCATTGTTAGAAGAAGCTACAAATCTCAAACAGTTTTTTAATTCTATTAATGTCTGCCACATTTATAGGGAACATAACAATGTAGCAGACCTCCTTTCTAAGGAGGGTGTGCAATAGGATTTGGACCGTTGGTGCATAGAAGAAATAAAAAATGAAGAGATTTTTCTGTCCGATCATCCTCCTTTTGAGATCTAAAGCAATTACAAAACAACTACAACAATTTTTTTTTTTTTTTTTTTTTTTCAAGGCTCACAAACTTTTGTTTTTTCTGTTAAAATGGTGGATATTAAGACTTCTACAAACGCATATTTTTTTGTTCAAAGTCAGAAAGCGTTGGAAATACTTTTTTGAATGCTCCTGATATTTTTCCTGTTTGGGTTGTTTTCCTCAATAGAGGAGGCCTAGGAATTGGTTTCAGTGACCATTTTGGCACAAATTGAGATGAGAAAGTATTTTTTTTTATGCTAACCAACTCAGATTAATACTCTATATTTAGATGATAAATATGCAGTCTTCATAATGCTTAAGTGCATATACTATGTAACTTTTTATTGCCTTTTAATAGAAAAATCGATTTTTTCTTTGGAAAAAGAAAAAGAAAAATTGTGATTGTTTATCAAAAGGCTTAGTTTTGAATAATGTAAACACTTCTTACCTCCCAATTTGAAATTTAAAATCAAAATATAACACCAGTAAAAAATAAAATACTCAATTTTTTCTATTATAA
>APFE031448688.1:84621-99216 GCA_000404065.3 Pinus taeda | reverse complement strand
TTAGTCTCACTATAGCAGGCAACATAAGAGATGATAGTGGTCTAGGACGTTGCACGATATTTTCCCCTCGTAGTCACTGGATGCTTGAAGGGCAAGTGGTGTGGCACCCTTGGAATTTCAGGGAAAATTCTTGAAGGGCACGACCAACTTGGCACCCTTGGCATCACAATTAAACTGTTAGGTGTGGCACCCTTGGAACTTCTAGGGAAGTTCTTGAAAGGCACAACCAAACTTGGCACCCTTGGAATCAACAATTAAACTGTTAGGTGTGGCACCCTTGGAACTTCTAGGGAAGTTCTTGAAAGGCACAACCAAACTTGGCACCCTTGGAATCATTAAAAATAAATGATAATAAATAAATATAAGTAAGGAATGAAAACTAGGGAGTTACACCAAGGGAAAATGATGATTACAAACCAAGGAAATTAAATCAAAAATAAAACTTGGAATAAGGAGGATCATAGGAAAACAATAAATAGAGTACCTTAAAATTTCTCCCTCCCCATGTTGGAAAATGCTAAGTAGATGAGGTGGTTTAATTAGATAAAAGGGGAAGACAAACATATTGTAAGGATAAATATTAATCCTAAACCAATTAAACTTAATTAAGAAAAGAGGAAGGTGAATTAAATTAAGAAAAATAAATTAAATTTAGAGAAATTTAGAGAAGCTCCATGTGGCATCAACCAACATAAGAATATCCCTCTAAGAGATAACCTAAGTTAATTTAGGAAGTATATTGGGGATAAAATCTTGATTCATTAATTGACTCCAAGTAATAAACACAATTTAAAGAATAAAAGGGGGGAATAAAGAGACAACTAGGAGAAGAAATAGGAATCTTGTGAGGTGAGGAAAATATTAGTTTTAAATAAAAAGTTAAGTAAATAATTTGGGTGACCCTTGCTGAGAGAATGACACATGGGTAGGTGAATAATCAAGTATTAAATTAAAAGAAAAATATTATAATTATGCATGACATGCCAAGTGTCACCTATGAGGACTCCTATAAAATAGGGGGCAAGCCATGAGAGAAGGGACTTTTTTTTGGGAACCCTATTGTTGGATGGATGATATGATGTCAAAACAGTGACTACGAAGCTATAGTGAGTTTGGTGAGGTAGAGGATTTCTTTTTAGAGAGGGGACTCTTGAGCTAAGGTTTCTCTCCTCTGCCAGCTAGATTCTTCCTCCATTGTACAACCCCATTGCAACTCGGGGGTCCGCGAGGAAGAAGAGTACCCAAGGAGTAGGCTGGGAGGTTAACCGGTGGGTCTCATTTTCGGATCAAGTGCGTCATCATACACTCGCAAAAGTGACCGGCAACAAGGAAATACCAGCGAAAACAGAGCAAGCGGAGTCTTGCCTCTTCGGTGTACGGTACATGTGTATTTCGTTACTACTTGACCTTAGATTAAAAGTATATAAATGTGGTGTTATGTTCCTGAAATGAGCATCAGCGATGTGTGTGTTGATTGAATTGAAATCTCAATGTGTTTATTTTCTGGTCATATTTGCTGTTTAAAAAAAAAAAAAAAAAAAAAAAAATTATATAGCAGAATCGGGTCTTTACAGATTGCTTAACCTTGTCATTTCCTGGATATCCATGGTGATTGTAGGTTTACTTCCATTGCTTTGTTTTGGTTGGTTCTCATTTTTCCATTGCTTGGGTTAAGTTACTAGTCCTAGAAGCCCTAGTTGAATAAACACTCTAGAAGCCCTGTAATAGCTTGGGTTGAGTTACTAGTCCTGGAAGCCCTGGCTGGACAAACTCTCTGGAAGCACTTGGTGGGTTGCATTATTGGTCTTGGAAGCCTTGGTTGGACAAATGCTCTGGAAGCCCTGTATAAGTTGTGGGTTGAGTTACTAATTCTGGAAGCCTTGGTTGGACAAACACTTTGGAAGCCCTCGAAGGCTTGGATGGAGACTAATCTGATAATGGTTTTGGGTGATGTCCGACAGTGAGGTGGAATCATTGTTTGATGGATTGAGGTGGGTGGCCTCTGGAAGCCCTAGATGAGTTTTGATTGAAGTGTTCTATGAGATCCCACATTCATGCTTGGAATATGGCACGGGGGTGACTAGATGAAGAGAGACTTGACTCAGCCAATCTATGGTCAGATGGAACGTGGTAGTCCCATCTCTGGTTGGTTCATTGCATTTATTAATGAAAAAATTCATTCCCTTGATTTTCATGTGCAAATGTACTGATTTATATATGGATTTTGATGGCTGATATGTTTATTGTACTTTTGTTCCTATTGTGTTTTTCTATATGCACATTTACCCCATAAGTTGTTACAGAGTGGTATCAGAGCATGGTTCAAACACTTGGACTGGATGGGCTCTATCATAGGTAAATGAAGAACCAAAAGTTAATTTTTAGACCTTTCTTTCATATATGTTATAAATTTTCTTCTATGGAATATTAGAAGTAAAAAATTTGTCCATACTAAAGGTAAATATCACTGATAATGTGGTAAAAATTCAGATATTGGTTCACAATACTTTAGGAATTATGATCTAAGGTAGATGACCTTCCTGAATGCACCTTTAAACAGGTCATGTTGGCATTTCTACAATAACTTTGCTTCTGTAGGCTTTCAGAAGCTGGAAATCCGTCCATATTGAGGGGAAATACCAATTATTATGTGGTATAAATGTCAAATATTGGGTCACAATATTTTAGGATATATGATCAGAGGGAATCGAGCCTTCTGTATGCTCCTAAAATTAGGTCTCAAATAGGTCACGCTGACATTTTTGTTATAACTTTTATTCTGGGCACTCTCAGGAGATGAAATTTTTTCCACAATGAGAGGAAATCCCACTTATATTGTGATAAACATTTTAGACATTTCTTCGCTATACTTTAGGAGATATGACCAATGGAAGTCAAGCTTTCTGGACACTCCTAGAGTAACTGTGCACCAAATATTATTGTGTTGGTATTTTTCTTATAAATATTCATCTATGAAATCCCAGAAGTTGAAACTTGAACCATAGTGAGGGAAAATACCACTAATCATATGGTTCAGTTTCCATAACTTTTACTAATACAGTTTAGGATATATGCATTGAATCATTCGCTATATTAGTTTGCATGCAAAGTGTTTGATGAAATGCTTAAATTGTTCAATGATTAATTGCATACAAACTATTTGATAAAATGCCCTAATGAGTATGTTGTTTGTGGTTGGAGATAGTATTGATGTGTAATAGTATTCTCTTAGTTGATATATGCTTACTTATATGCAAATAGTTTGCTATATTATTTTGCATGTAAAGTGTTTGAAGAAATGCTTACATGCAAATGTAATAAACTAGGTGGTACTCTGTGTAGGTACATGCATTGGGTGGTATTTCACATCAGGTATAGATGGATGCATTGTATTGTATAAACTGGGTGTAGGTGTATGTGTTGTATGTTAGGTGTAGATGCATGCATTGCATGGTGTGGTGTGTCGTGTGGTTATATGTGTGTGATGTACACTATGTGTCTATGCACATGGTTAAGGAGAAGGCACTGGGTGTTTGTTGTGTGTAGCAACCGATCCAAAGTGCGTATGGAACAAAGACAAAGGTAGAAGCTAAGGATTGAGGAAAGGATAAGTATCATCATTTTATTTCAATTTTATTATGCATGTGATTTATGATTATGGTATATGATGATTATATGTGATCTATGATTCTGGTTTATGATGGTTACATGTGATTTATGATTTTGATCTATGATGGTTGTGTTTTGAGCTAACCTGATGTGATATTTTTATACATATGGATTTGGTCAAATATGCTAGTTTGACTTCTTATGACAAGAAGCAAATAGGATTCCAAGTGTACCTTATTGACGAACTACCAATGAGGTATGATTTGAAGTTATTTCAATTTATTTTGAATCTAATGGAATTTATGTTCTTGGTACAGGAAGAATGAACATGCCTAGTTGGGTGGTTGAAATCAACTGCAAGAATTAGCAGCAATAGTGAAAGAAATTAGAAATGCAGTAGTATGTTGGTAGGGCACTTATAAAGCAGGGCCATTATGGGACACTTGTACCCAATTGTGTCCATTGATTTCCATGAGCATGTTATGACCGGTATGATGGTTTTAAGGCAGGGATATGCCTTGGTTATTGTATTTTCCAATGTGAGGAAGCCTTTCCAATCGATGGGCATCCCAGGATGGGGGTGCCAGCAGAACTTGGAAGGTGAGTAACTGCACGAAAGGGGTGATCGGATTCCCGAGGGACTGTGTAGCAGAGAAGGGAAGGTCACGTATGGATTTGTTTTGGTCATTATCATTACCAGATGGAATCAGATGCACATTGGGATTGTGCCCTAGAACAATGAGTCGGTAATTGTTTGCTAAGAGGACAAGTGGCGCAAGATTATAGTGTTGGGCATTGGATGCATATTTGACTTTGCAGTGGATTCTGGACTTGCTGGGAAGGAGGTGAATCCTAGTATTACTTAGAGGGTGCAGCTGTGAGCCTCTGGATTCCCTTGTTGATTGATATGGGCATTATATCATTTATTTCTTGGTTAAGAAAATGTGTATATGTGGTTATTGAAATAATGTAATGAGCTATGTTATAAAGCTCCAATTTGCGGTATGGTTTTTATATGGTCATGTTGTCATGATGTTTTTCTATTGAACGGGTCATTCATTGTAAATAATGCAACGAGCTATGTTATAAAGCTCCATGGGCAGTATGTTTTGTTTTCAGCGGTCATGTTAGTTATAGGTGTCATTGAACACTGCGGATGGTGTTCTCCCAAGGGGGAGGGTTTTGCAACAACCCTGGTGAAAATTCCATGTAAAATATATATATAAATACCACGGATGATGGGACACATATTCCAAGCTAAATGGTGGGTGGGACATCCTAGGGGGTGTTCATTTGGTTGTTTATGGCTAAGGAAATTGGCAAAGGCATTAAAGACGAAAAAAAATATTTTGGAACATTTATTTATGAAAATAACGGAAATTAGGAGAAAAGGAAGGTGAAAGGTCACATTTTGCATGTGAGGAGGAAACTAGGATTAAAGGGAGGTGAAATGTCACAGGTTGCATGTGAGGAGGAAAATGAAGGAAAATAATGAAAAATTAAGAAAATAGAAGCCTCATTCATAAAAAGGCTTCCGAGAATCAGTTGGCAAGCTTCTTCCTTTTAGAGTGAAGATTTGGTCAGTTCAGCTTTGGAGCTCTCGCATTATTCTCTCTCTCTTTCACATACTCTTGGTTACTTAGAGTTTTCTTGGAGCACTCTTGGAGGGTGTGACATACTTGGATTCTTGGAGCAGGAAGGCAAAGGAAGAGCAAGAAAGGGCAAGAAGGCATTGACATCAGCAACTACATCAGATTTTCTTGCAGGTACTGAGTTGCATGTATGATTTCTTCACTAGTTTTGGCATGCGTGGCCAATTCATGTGGTTTCTTGGTTATAATTTGTCATTGGCATGGAGGATGGCCGGGATTGACAGTGGATTGCCTAGCCTTGCCATTTCCTGGATATCCATGGTGATTGTGGGTTTACTTTCATTGCTTTGTTTTGGTTTATTCTCATTTTTCCATAGCTTGGGTTGAGTTACTAGTCCTGGAAGCCCTGGTTGAACTAACACTTTAGAAGCCTTGTAACATCTTGGGTTGAGTTACTAGTCTTGGAAGCCCTGGTTGGACAAACACTTTGGAAGCCCTTGGCGGGTTTAATTACTAGTCTTGAAAGCCTTGGTTGGACAAACGCTCTGGAAGCCCTATATAAGATGTGGGTTGAGTTACTAGTTCTGGAAGCCTTTGTTTGACAAATGCTCTAGAAGCCCTCTAAGGCTTGGATGGAGACAAATCTGATGATGGTTTTTGGTGATGTCCGATCGTGAGGTGGAATCACTATTTGATGGGTTGAGGTGGGTGGCCTCTGGAAGCCCTGGATGAGTTTTGCTTGATGTGTTCTATGAGATCCCACATTCATGTTTGGACTATGGCATGAGGCTGATTGGCTGAAGAGGGACTTCGCTCAACCAATCTATGGTCGGGTGGAATGTGGTAGTCCCATCTCGAGTTGGTTCATTGCATTTATTAATGAAAAAAATTCATTCCCTTGATTTTCATGTGAATATGTAATGATGTATATATGGATTTTGATGGTTGATATGTTTATTGTATTTATGTTCTTATTATGTTTTTCTATATGCACATTTACCCCGGAGGTTGTTACAGATACGAACGAAATCATGCACTTACCAGCATAGTTACCAATACCATTGTATTAACATAATACATAATCAATGCAAATGTTGGGTAGTCATGCACTCAACATAATCATAACCCAGCAACGAAAATACCCTAAGGAAGAATAACAGGCCAAATGGCGAGGGAATAAATCAATATTATGCAAGAAATGGGGTAAGCAAAGTAAAGGGTTACCCCTAGACATTTAGTACCAAGTTATGGATATGCATATACCTCATCACATGTGCATAAGTAAAAATTCTTGGTGCTAGAGAGAAAGATGGAAATAGTGGTCAAAATAAGGTATAGGTAAATTCCCAACCAAGGTAACTAGGAGTTTGCATGCACATCATAAAATTTGGAGTAATATGAGGGGAAGGGTTTAGTGATTTTAATTCCTCCAGGATATCAAACAAATAGAAAATGGCCATCACCTTCACAATAGTTTAGTACAAGATTGTAATTATTCACAAATAAGTAGTAAACAGTATATGTTGTGGACAATGCAACTTAAGTATAAAATATATATATGTGTGTGTGTGTGTGTGTGTGTGTGTGTGTGTGTGTGTTTGTATGTTTTGTTGTGCAAAGGTATGTGACATTAAGAAGTTTCATTTGGAAATCAATATCTAAACTTAATCAAGAGCATAAAAATTAGAAAATTTCACCAAGATTAATAGTGATTTTAATCCCAACATATCATTAAATATTTCCATGTGAAACAAAAACAAATTATGCAGTATCCTTATCATTAGCTTAAGATTGCATATCAAAGTTATATTAAAGTATTAGTTATGTATTTTTTCTCATTATTTGTTATATTAGTAGAGATGTGGTGAATTACATACTAATTAGTTGAGAGACCCTATGTGTGAAATTAATAATCATAGTATATATCAAAGCTACAATCATGTTAGTAATTTTAATGGAAAAACACATAGTATTATAATTGCAATAATATGAAATTCAGGTATGGTGTGATCAACCAATATTCATTAACAATCTAATGTTAAAACTAAAGACATTGATGACATTATTAGATATTAATTTTAAATATATATATATAATATATAATAAATATATAAGAGAAGAGAGAGAGAGAGAGAGAGAGGAGAGAGAGAAGAGAGAAAGCATAAGTAGTGCGATGTCCAGTTAACATTACTCACTCAATTATAATATATAATATATATATATAGAGAGAGAGAAGAGGAGAGAGAAGAGAAGAGAGAAGCATAGCTAACTTTGAGACCAAAATGGCATCTTTTACGAAACTTTTCTAGTTTAAATTTTAACCAAAATCTGCCATCATCTTTTAAAAACTCAGTTTAGGTTGTTTGATCAATAGATTTTGAGTGCTCCAAGAGTTTTTCAAGGTGTTGAATCCATTTATGCATTCAAATTACATAAAAATAAAAAATAAAATAATAAAACAATAAATAATAAAATAAAATTAATAATTACAATTATTGCCTCAAGAGGCGCTCTACAACCCAATGTACAGTAAATGCGAAGTGTAAATGTTTAACATTTAACAAATTTAATCTAATGTCTAAGAATTATGAAAACATTGAGTTGTGATGCAGCTAAGAGAATATTGCAGAGTTGATCAAGGCTACAATCCAAAGGCAATGATGCTCCAAGCAAATCATAAATAAAAAATCAAGGTTGTGGAGAGGCATAATCTACCAATCCAAGTGCAACCCCACGATGCACAGAAGATGAAGTTGTACAATGTTGGTTGGAAAAAAATATCCTAATTACTAGATATTGTGTTCATCTACTAGCTACAACACTTCAGATTATTAGATCAATTAATAAGAAACAACTCGTGATTTCCTATAATTAGTTTAAAGAGTTGAAATTGTTGTGGACTAAAAAGTTTCATTGAACAAAGCAACAAAAATTCCTCAGGTCCAACAATGAGCCAAATTATGGAGATCACCTTAATAAAATATTTAAATGCAAGGAGGCAATTGACATTCTTACTGGGATCATTTTCAATTACAAATCTAACAAAATATAATTTTGAGTTCTGGAGTATGAAAGTTGGATTTTTCTCATGGGGCTTGCATTGGGTGGAATTATTCTTACAATCCAAAAGAGAAATTCGTTGTACATAATTAATTGTAATTTGTTATTAAGATAATTGATAATCATGAAGATGGTTAAATGCCTAGGTGCACCCTCTTCACACTAAATGCATGTATTCCTTAGGAAGGGTAATGTCGAGAGATGCTTCATGAAATTTGGAGGGAAAATCATGTTGAATGCAATTTTGTTACCAAACTTTGTATCTCCTTGTACATCATAGTATTTTGGGAAAGACTAATGTGAAGAGTGCAATAAGGAGAAATCCAAACTTTGTAAGTGTATGTCTCTCTATGTTCTATGCTTCCAATGAATCTTTGTTGGAGTTACAAACTCTTCTTTTATGGGTGTGATTTTCACTTCTCGCTAACTGTGTAAATTCACTTAAATGGTAAAGAAAACTCCAGGCCTTGGTTTGTTGGTAAAAGTGGTGACATCTTGGATTTGAAGCTACCATTGTACCATTCTCACAAAATCAAATGTATAACAAAAAATCACATACAAGTGTGTGAGTTGGAGTCTACTTGAGTTTTGGAGAGGGTTGTTAACCCTCCTCTACCATTGGATTGATATTGATGTAAGGAAATTAGCAAGACCATAACAATTGGAAGGACTGGCATGCTTGAATTTGGTTCCACGAGCCCTCTCTCACCATCCATTCCTCCCATTTTCTAGTAAACCTTGGATAAGCGAGGCACAGGAATATTTTAATTTATGACACTGCAATCGTTTGAAAATGGTGGTCATAATATCCGAGAACAAACTTAGTGTCCCTCAATTTTTTTTAGCTTCGCTTCTAGAGATGAGTTTGAAATTCTAGACTGGAAAAAGAGAGGCATTAAGACTTAGACCTATACTAGAACTCATACCTGACAAAGCAAACAAAACCAGCACAAAAGTCAAGGTTGGAGGTAGATATTTAGAAAAAATATATTTTGTTCCATCGATACCAAAAAGAGTCCTAAGAGAAATTATCTCGCATTATTGCTAGTATATAGAGCTAACTTTTGTTATGTGATAGATAGTTTATGTCATGTTTAGAGTTTATGGTCGTTTATTTTATCGTTGTAATAGGTTAGTTAGTTAGTTGTAATATGTAGTTACAACAACGAATAGTACAAGATAAGAACACGTGAAGGACAAATTTTCAGTACTTGGTTTGTTAAGGTCTACAACTTCCATATGCCTACAACCTTGTGGAACTTTCTAAAATCACTGTAGTGGTCTTTGCAACCATAGTGGTGCAATATTTAAGAGATGTTGTTGTCTACTCCAAGATAAGAAATTTATTCTCCATTTCAACTCCAATTGTCTAATCTTGAAGAGACATTTTGGTATGCTCCAATACAAGGAGTCCAATGATTCTTTATAGCCCCTGAAACTCTATCCTTTGAAAATGGTTGAATCAAGAGCATGTAAATAAGTCTTTTGTGCACCAGCTAATCGAAATCAATGGATATCAATAGAAAGTAACCCTACTATGTGGCTGAATGGTTGAAATTATAGTCATAATGGCCACAATTCGGTAAAACCCAATAATCAAGCAATGTCATAGAAGTAAAATCATTGCCTATGTTCCCTAAAAAGACAACCTCCAACGGGATTTTGGAATAGGTGACTTTTCAAGTATAATGTTATGTAAATGCAAATTAAAACAGCTACTTCATAAAATTTTGAGCATGGTCAATTTGTTAGATCTTGTTCATCACCTTAATGATAGAATGTGCAAGAAAAATTAGAGGTACATAAGCCTCAAAGCCTATATCCATACATAAAATAATATAATAAATCCACGTGCAGTCATAATTACAAATGTTCATATGGACCATTAATCTTTGTCATAGTAATAATCCCATGTTTCCTCTCTCATTAACAACTATTATATATCGGCCTACCATCAAGCTACGATTTCAATTTGACATAGGAATCTAAAAGAGATTTTTGAGTGCTAAGATATAAAGAAGATATGTTGGGAGCATTGGTTGTATCTGAATCAAATGTCCCAACAAATAGTTTAACAATAATAACAACATGAAAAGTGAATTTCACAATGGATAAAGAACATATGAACACACTTTATAGTTGAGACTATATAGTATCTGAGTTTATGTGGATACAAGTTACAGTGACTTAAGAAGTCAATCAGGAATTTGAAGACAAGGAGCGAAATATCATTTTTGTGCAAATCTGGTCCACTTCAATCCAATGTTAGGTAAGATCTTTGTGGAAACAGATGAGGAAGTGCTAGATGGAGGTACCTTGGACCAGTTCTATAATATAATCATTTAGAAATAGGAGGACTACATAGATCCAATGACTAATGGAGAGTTAAGTTGGCAACTTTAAAGGCAAATTTGTGTGCTAATTCTTCTTGAAGTTATACACATATTTTTATTGCAGAAAAAATCCACAAAGAGTATATCCAAAGGTAATTGTGTTAAACCATAAATATGTGATAGATAGATATCTATGATCACACATATGAGCATATAGATAATTAGAGTTCCTGATATTAGGATAACATAACAATTTGACAATAAAATTATTATTTTTGTCAAAATCCCAGATAAATAACTAAAAGAATGAAACGTTTCAGCACATCCTTAGCTTCACAAATTTTCACTTGATTTGGACTCAAATGACAATTTTGTATACATGTTGTACAGTTATTAAGAATTTAACTAATACAATTTTTTTTCACTTTCTAAGACAAATAAAAATGCATCCTTAAGCAAAAAATAACTTTGTTTCCTAGGTAATATAGGATCTAGACTCTAGAATAAAAGTGCATAATCAAGTTGCAACTAGTGCAATAAAAACATATATGGGTAGTATTTTGTTATGCTTCATGATTTGTATGGAACATTTCTAGGTGATCCATATATATATATGAGTAGCATAACATCCACTATGCATGCTACTGGAGTGGCTTCTATCACTTTGATAATTGAACTGAAGGAAAAAGACCCCATACTATTCTCTAAACAATTTGTATAGCTCAACACTTCCTTCAAGGTTGCCCAATTTAGAAATCCATTAGAAATGAACAAAGAACTATTATCAGTCAAATCTTAAGCCATTCAATTAAAGAAATAATATAGTAGAAACAAAACATCCTTCTTCAAATTTTCCATGAAATTTTGAATAAAGGCTTTGTCATTTCAATTATAAGAAGAGGTCATATGGACAAGTAGCCATCAAAAGGCATTAAAACATAAACATGGTTGTACAAAGGATGAGGGAAACAATCAAGCTCTACATTTCATTGTTATTACTTTGTAATCAAATCTCATAGGCCTGAGATAATGGATTAATACTTGTGCATCTTCCATTTTTATTTTATGAGAACAACTAACTTGCTACAACCATTAGAACCTTATAAACCTAAAACAATGCCATTTTTATTTTATGAGAACAACTAATTGTGTTACTACCATTAGAAACCTTATAAACCTATATCATTATTTTGTCAGTGGTGTAAACCTACCTCTTATAATCATAGCTACTTTATTTTTTGAAGTTGTAGATTTTAGGTTTCCAAGATCATTTTTATCATTTCTTTGGCTACATGTGGGGATTTTATTCTAGTGTATACATTGATTGTTGACATTTCCTTTACTTGAGTTAACTAGAGTATGTACTATGGGAAGGATCTGTCAAGTTAGAACTTGGGGAAGGTAATCTTAGATGTGTCCTCTTGCTTGGCTATGTTAGATATTGAAGAAGCAAACAATGTATAGGAGATGGTGTCAAAGAGGGATAGTGCAATGGCATTCCTGCCAATACAACTAATGCCATTTACTTAAAAGGCATCCAAGTGGAAATTTGAAGCTCAAGCAATAAGTCATACTAGCCCCCGCCTTACACTTTTTCTTTATTTTTTGATCCACAACTTTTCCTGCACTGCCTAACTCACTAACAACCCTCTCAACTCTCTTAACATGCCTCACTTGTAATTATCATGATGCGATATATGTTCTAATATATATGACGCAAATGAAGAGAAGGATCTAGAGCTTGTTCCATATGCAGCTATGAAGCTCCCAGTTCCTGTGATTGTTGTATGTTTCTATGTCGATCAACAACCTTCCTTTACATATTCTCCTTGGTTAATCTTCTAGGCTAGATGGTGGTACAGAAGTTGGGATTGTTATCAAACTTCCTTTCTTCCTGTTGTCTTTGCTCCCTCTCAATTTGAATCGTTTACTAGGAACCTTTTTAAAAATAGGCATGGATATTGATCAATTGATGTCTCTTTATAGTTGCTAGTTATGATCCTCCATAGATTTATTATTCCAGCGAATAACGAAGGCCATATCGAATAGAAAAAACCATCATCCTCACTACTACCAGATAAAGTACTCATTCTCGCTAATACACATTCTCCCCTGCTAACCAGTGCTTATATGTTCATACCAATTCTTATCTGTATGTGCCATAAGTTGCTACTCCTTGTTTAAGTACTCATCTAAATAGGGATATATTTATTAGGTAGATAAGTCATCAACATCTGACATCTGGCGTGGAGGCAACTCGATCTTTGGTCAATCATAATGGGATTCCTTCCCTGATTGAAATATGCTAGGTCAGTTCACCTATAACATAGATGGAAACGACGAGGGATTTGACAAACCTATCGACGATGCCAGAAGTTAAAAAGCATTTGGCAGAAGAAGGCAATATTTCCATCACGAAGCAAACATCTCATGCCAAGGAACTAATGCCAGCATTAGTTTGCAGTCTGCAAATATGAATGAATATTATCCATGGTTATGGCCTCCCCGCCTCGGGAAGAGGAAAAGTAAGCTGATGAAAATGTCTATTCATCCTCAGAAACTAATACTACATAACTATTGGTCCTCAAAATTTCAGCGCATAAAAATTTTGGTTCACTATGATAGGAACTAATGATACAGGAGCCATTTGATTAGTATAGTACCATGCCTAACAGAAGGGACTAATAAGAAAGTAACTTGATAAAATTACTAACATAATTTTATCTAAAAGATTCTCGGCAAAATTACTATAGAAACCTACATGTAAAACTAATCTCATATTGTGTCAATGTGTAGTAGTATTATAATAAAGCATACTAGTAACAGAAATACTTTAAAAAATGCACAAGAATACTGCCTCTCATTGAATAAGAGGAGAGAAATTTCCATTTCTCAAAGCAATATTAAAGTGTCGATTGTTAATCAATGACTGAAAAAAAGGGACAACAATCTCCAACGAGCATCAATAATGGCACAAGAGTGCACAATACCAAGGTGTGGCCTCTATTCTCATTATCAAATGAGTAGAAGGATCACCCATCTCATTTCTAATATAACCAAACATCTCAATTTGATGGTTTGGTGATGGGTTGTGAAAGCTTGTTAGAGGGACTTGGGCAGATTAAACAAAGTGATGAAGCCTTGGCTTCTTCCTCTACCATATGGGTCGTATGGACTCTTTCAAGGTTCTAGTAAGTCGGACATCCCTCCTAATCATTGCCTGGTAGTGTGACCTGTTTAAAGCAATTAGTATGCTTGAGGTTACTAAAAATTCCCATCAAAAGGTTACCAACTTCCTTTACAAAAATTACAAGTCTCCCAAGTATTGGTGAGTGCTCCTAATTATGCCAAGTATCCTAAGTGGATACTTGCCATGCTCATCAATACTTTTCCTAGCTTTAAAATGAATTTTTTTTGCGCAGTGGAAGCGTGGTGGGCCCACTATCAGAAAAACATTATCCATAAAATAATTAAAGAATCCACAACCAATACCCAAAAAAGGAAAACTCCTGAAAACCCTAGAATCTCCTTACCATACATAAAAAGTACCACAAACAAAATTGCCAGAATTCTCTCCAAGCATAACATCATGGTTACCTTCACACCCCCTAACACCATCAAAGACATGCTTGATTCTGCTAAAGACGTAATAGACCCAAAAAATCACAAGGGAGTATACTCGGTTCCCTGCTCATGTTGAAAAGTATATATAGGTGAAACAGGGAGATTCTTTGGCATAAGGTTAAAAGAACACAATAATGATATTACAAGAAACAGGTCGGAAAAATCAGGTCTGGCAGAACATGCATGTTCTTCTTCACACTATATTTGTATAGAAGAAGCAAAATTAATTCACAGGGAAGACCATTATTTAAAAACAAGGGTGAAAGAGGCAATTGAAATTGAAAAATCCTCCAACAACATGAATAGAGATGATGGTCTAAAATTAAGTAGTACCTGAAAACCCTTATTAAATAAAATAAAAGAAGCAGACATACAAA